>BRDA01078354.1:3671-13897 GCA_036984385.1 Crenuchus spilurus
TACTCATCGAGGTGGTAAGAACAACTAGTGAAGTTTGTTAGTAAATCCGTACGAACTACGTTCACAAAGGTTGGAGATGTTGCAGTGGGCATCCCTCATGACTGAGGGCCCTCGTCTGTCTGGTAATGACTGGGTTTTTCAACAGGACAGTGCTGCAGTTCACAATTCCCGCCTGACAAAGGACTTCTTCCAGGAGAATAACACTCTTTAATCACTCTTTAGGACCATCTTGCGTGTTCCCCTGATTTAAATCCGATTGAGAACACTTGGGGTTGGATGTCAAGGGAAGTTTACAAAAATGGACATCAGTTCCAGACAGTGGATGCCCTTCATGAAGCCATCTTCAACACTTGGAGCAACGTTCCCACTAGCCTCCTGGAAACACTTGCATCAAGCATGCCTAAATGATTGTTTGAAGTGATCAACAAGAATGGTGGAGCTACTCATTACTGAGTCCTTTTTTTGACACTTTTTTAAAACTTAAAAAAAAAAATTTAAACAGCCTATTTCAGTTAAATTGTTGTTTTCAATAAATTCCATGCTCAAAAGTTTTTGTCTCTTGCACCCATTTCTTCTTTTAGCATTGTGAAGCTCTTCTTAGAACCAACAGTGCAAAATGCAAATTCTTGCCATTTTTTAACTGGTCTTAAGATTTTGATCAGGAGTGTATGTCTGAATCACTTGTACCAGTGCAACACACAGTAACACAGGACCACTACGTCAGTGTCACTGCAGTGTTGAGAATGATCCACCTGCTCTGTGGTGGTCCTTTGTGGGTCCTTATCATTGAAGAACCAGCTAAAAGGAGACAAACAATGTTCACAGAGAAACAGATGGACTACAGTCTGTTACAGTGCACTTTTAAGGTCAGTAGAGCTGATAAAATGGTCAATGAATGTAGAAACAATGTATTAATGGTAAGATGTGTAGTATGTACAATATGTAATATTTTTGTTATATTTTTTTTATAAAATAAGCTTACATTATGAAACTTGTAATCTACACAAAAATATTGTTGTTCATATTTTAAACTCACTAATCCCAAACATTGGATTGATGCTGCATTTGTTTATACATACAGAATATCATTGGTTTGATCCCCGGGCAGGTCATGACTGCCTTTAGCAAGGCACCTAACCCCCAAGTGCCCCAACTGCCTTGGGCTCCTCTCAGTGCCCCCTAGTGTGTTCACTGGTGTGTGTATGTGTGTTTTACTGCATGGATGGATTAAATACAGAGGTCAAATTCCTCTGTGTGCAAGCACATTAGCCAATGATTGTCCACTTTATCACCTCATTTCAGCTAATAAAGCTTGTGCTCCTTGTGGTCAATATCCTTTAATGACACAGCAGTCTACTGACACTTGATTCTGGGTAGTTGGTACATATAAAACTTTTGAAGGGTAGCAGTCAGGACCTCTGACTAGACCAGGCGAAAGGGGAATTGAGCAATTTTGCTTAATGATTGATGCTGCCTTTGTATAAATAAGATTTTCTGACTAATTTAAATCCCTCGTGGGTTGCCCCTCTTACCCTGTGCAAGAATATTCTTCATGAAGATACTCAACTGAACCTGAGAAAAGGTGAGATTTAAAAAAACTACTTAATTTTTGTTTTTAACTTTTGACCAGTTTAGCAAATGAATAATTTAGTATTTGTCAACCTAATTTATATATCTGTAGCATACAATCAGTTAACAGAAACGTGTCCCAATACTTTGTAAAAGATCAGAAAATGCATGGACTCAGTACACACTTACAATAGAAGCCAATGGGAAGCTGTAGAAGTAGGTGCAGTTAGCTTCTATTATAATTGTAGCAGAAAAATATTGGAGTATTCATTTAGTTTTAAGGATGAACTGAAGATAACTTTCACTTTTGTTTCTTGCTTGTCAACTTGTTTTGTGTATTTACTTACAGTACATGTTATTTGTGGTCTTAATGCTTTTCCACAGCCATTTAGTCATTTGACAGCCATTTGACCTGCCTACCATGACCGTAGAGAGCAGGTCAGCGGGTTTCAATGAGCCACTTTCAAGTGAGCCGAAATCTCAACCTGCAGCCAAATGCTGCTCCCCCAACCTGAAGGTATGAGTTTTGGGCAAACATACCCCAGAACTGGGCATTTCATTACAGTCCTGTTAATCTCCTTTTGTTGTAAGTTATTTGTCTGATTTGTGTAAATAATCATTGTGTAATAATAAATAATCACTGGGGCTCAGAGAGGCTCAGTGGACAAAGGCACTGATACTATGAGCAGAGGATTGCAAGTTTGAATCCAGGGCCTGAGAGAGTGAAACTGGCTGTACTTTCTCTGGATGGGTAGATGGCGCTTTCTCACCATCATTACTAAGTAATGTTCACTGCTAATCCATCAGAGCTGGGAATCCTTCGCTTTCAGCATGTCAGCTGCCAAGTGCTGACATATCAATGACAGTTCATTGCAGAGCTGAGATTGATCTACCACCAAAATACCTTGTTAAAACTCTGTAGCAATTAAAATTTTCCCAGTAAATATACAGTGAGCTATTCTTTAAAACTTGTATTCAAATATGTAAGTAAATAGATGGAAATACATCAAGTATTGTTGGGTAACTTCAACCAAAAACATTGACACTATGTCATGTTTTGTTTCTTTTTTTTGTGTGCAGATGTTCATTGGTGTGCTTAGCTTTTGTTATTTCTCCAAATCTCTGAGTGCAAGCTACACAAAAAGCACCATCACACAGATTGAGAGGAGGTTTGAGATCCCAAGTTCTGTTGTGGGCATCATCGATGGCAGCTTTGAAATGGGTGAGTGAGAGAGTATACCCTGAGAAGTATCATAGCTGGCAGGATTCCTGTGCCAAAGAATCACTCAGTGGTGGTCCTTGACATTTTTCTTGTTACTCCTGTGTTCTTTATAGAAGTTAACTGGTCCATTGTGGTGCGGTGGATTATGTAGCACTTGCTGGAGTTGTTTTTATACCTCTGGCACCAGTGGTCCATGAGGCACCAGTGTTATGCTTTTGGTAGACACCTTCACTATGGTTAGCGGTTTTCGAGATGCTACCACCTGGCACCCTATTATCATGCCCTTTTTGGACATCAGTCAAATTGTGACCTTCGTTTTGCATGCTTCTACAACTGACTGGCATGCTTATAAGTGCAGCAAACCCTGTTGTGTGGAATCTGTAACATCCAGGGCCATGTTAATTCCAAACTAGGGCTGGTCATAGTATTCTGATATGACTGTATAGATGTAAAAGTCTTTTTGGAGTCAGGACAAGGTGTGTGGAGTCAATATATTGTTCAGAACACAATCTCATATTATTATGCTTTCTAACTAAAGGTACTGAAGACGGATCCTTGAGGGTTCCACCCAAGTTACATGAAAGGTGCTGACCCAGTAATGGTCCAGTACCGTTTCTCTGAGAGTGTACAATACTGTGTAAAAGTGTTAGACAATTCTGAGACAATTAAAAAATGAAAGAAAGAAAAAAACAGATAACATTAATGTAATAATTAGCAATAATCTTCATGTGAATGTATTTGTTTAACCCTTTCCAAAGCTCACCTCATGGCAGTGCAGTATTATTTGTTGTCCGGGTTTGGGTTATTCAATACTTCATTATGTTAAGTCAAGTGTGCTGCTGAATGAATTGAATAAATCCATGAGACGGCTGAGGAGCATTTAGGAGAACTAAACTTGGTTCTTCAAACTAGCAAAGTTATGAACTACTATTATAACAATAATTTCTTGTTTGTTTTTACTGTATTTATGTTTATTTATATACATTTTAATAATTGCTAAAATAATTGTTGAACTTAAATTCTCATTGAAAGACTTTTATATAGTGCTAATCTGTCATCTCCCCTCTGATCCATTCATCATTGGTCAATTTATGACCCCAAGATTACTGTTGTCCTTGTATTATCTGGAAGGTAGACCAAGCTCAGCACAGCAGTGACACTGAGATGGCAGTATCATGTAATATAAGAGTGGGCCACAACCCAAATATGTCCAGACCAGAGCAGTTCTGTGGTCAGAAACTGACTAATGATGAACAGCGAGAGGATGATTCATACAAATTATACATGATCAGAAGAGCTACACTAACAACCAGCTATGTGGAATGTATGCAGAAAAGATATCAGAAGAAGTATCAAATGTACAATCCAAAAATTTTGAATTGGAACATTTTTCACGATAGTTGCAGTAGTACTACACTAATATTCCTGTAATCTTTAGTGTTTAACCTCAGTCATCAGAAGAGATGTTTAACACAAAAACTACTTTACAGGTAACCTGCTGGTGATTACAGTGGTGAGTTATTTTGGAGCAAAATTCCATCGTCCCAGGATCATTGGAGCTGGAGTGCTGGTGATGGCTCTGGGCACTTTCCTAATGGCCCTGCCTCACTTCCTCATGGGCCGGTGAGGCTATGAATTATTTTGCACATTTCCACTGTGGTGAAGGGGAAAACATCATTATTTGATATTTTATGTTGTTACTTTTTATTATGCATTTATATAATAATGCATGAATCATGTGTTATTAATGTTTTAGTATGTCTTTATTATTAGCATTGTGTTATTTTATGAACAGCAAACATTTCTTTTCAGAAATATCAGCAGAAGAAAAGGGAAGTAAATACATTAGATTAGATTAAATTAGATTAGATTCAACTTTTGCCAAAATGATTGCACACAACAGAATTTGACCTCCGCATTTAACTCATTCGTGTAGTGAAGCACACACACTAGTGAACATACTAGTCTGTGAGAACATGTGCCTGAAGCAGTGGGCAGCCCTGTCCATGGTACCCGGGGAGCAGATGGGGGTTTGGTGCCTTGCTCAAGGGCACTTCAGTTATGACTTGCCCGGGGATCGAACTGGCAACCTTCCGGTCACAAGACTAGATCACTAACCACCAGGCCATGGCCAAATTCTGGGCCCTATGCACAAGTAGTACCCAGGCACCCCACCCCTCCATTATTAAATATTATGTAGTATTTAAAGAGAAAAAAATTTAGACACCTTAAGGGCCCTCCCTCCACTTGGGGCCCTGATTTGTTAGCCACTTTTCACTCTCTTCTTCAATGGCCTGAACCTGCACAAGGCCACCACATACATAATTACTTTAATTCATATCCCATTCAAGACTTTATAAAGTGATCTGTACAAAACAGGCAGTATTTATACACACAGCAGAGGACGATTAACAGAAGTCAGGTGGAGTAATCAGGGCTCACTATGATCCTGTTAAGACTCAAGAATTGCAGTTTATTCTCTTAGCTTCAATTTGATTGTATGTCAGTTTGTGAAGCACTTTACTTTGCAATACCTTATATGAAAGAAGCTTTAGTAATTATTTTATTGCTTTATTATGTATTAATAAATTGGTATGTGAATTGGTATGTTTCTCTAACAGATATACATTTGAGACAGTTACCACTCACGTAAATGATGCTGATAATTTCACAATGACAACCCCTTGCTCACCTACTGGCCAGAGTGTTGCTCAGCAGAACACTGCAGGTAGTTTTATATGTGTATTGTATTGCTAGTATTACAATGTGCATTGATGCTTCTAACAAACTGTTATTCTCCTCAGATCTGAGACTGGACAATTTAAAACTAAGAATGTTTTGTTATCTTCTTCATGGAATATCATGGTAGAGGGGTTTGCATACCTGCATGATCCCAGGACATAGATTGTCTGGGACAATTGCCCCTGGTAGGGTCTCCCAAGACAAATTGGTCCTGGGTGACGAGCCAGACAAAGAGTGATCGAAAATGACCTCCATGAAGAAGAAATATAACAACCCTGTTTCCCTCACCTGGAATAGGGTTACCGAGGCCCCACCCTGGAACCAGGCCTGGGAGAGGTGCTCCTTGGCAAGTGCCTGTTGGCTGGAGCTACATGGGTCAACTCTTACATGGGTCCTTAGTGTTCTGATCCATGGCTACTGAAGCTACCATTTGGGATATGAAACCTAACCTCTGGTGGGAAAGGAGCCTGAGCTGGTGCATGAGGTTGAGAGGTACCATCTAGATATAGTCAGGCTCACCTCAACACAGAGCTCAGGCTCCTCATGAGGGGCTGGACACTTTTCCACTCTGGGGTTGCCCAAGGTGAGCTGTGTCTGGTGAGGTGTAGGCTTGCTCCTAGCACCAATGCCTGCATGTGGGGTTTTTCCCCAGTGGATGAGAGGGTAGCTTCCTTATGCTTTCAGGTTGTGGAATGGGTTCTGACTGTTGTTTGTGGCTATGTGCCGAACAGCAGTTCAGAATACCCAGCGTTCTTGGAGTCCTTAGAAGAGGTACTGGAAAGTGCTTCTTCTGGGGACTCCATTGTTCTGCTGAGGGACTTCAGTGCTCACATGGGCAATGACAATGTGACCAGGAGTGGTGTGAAAGAATGGGAAGAATTGCCTTCCTGATCTGAACCCGAGTGATGTTCAGTTACTGGAGTTCTGTGTTCATCACAATTTTTCCATAACTAACACCATGTTAAAGCACAAGGGTGGCCATAAGTGCATGTGGCAACAGGATACCCTAGGTCTAAGTTCAGTGATTGACTTTATAGTCATATTGTTGGACTTGTGGCCATGTGTCTTGGACACACTCAGTTCTCAGGTTCAGTTCTATGTGTAAATGTATTGTGTTAATTATAAACCATCCTTGGGTTTGAGAAAGGTGCTATATAAGTGTAACATTCATTCATTAATTCAAGAGAGGAGCTGAGCTGTTAACTAATCACCACCTGGTAGTGAGTTGGATCAGATGGCAGGGGAGGATGCCAGACAGACCTGGCAAGCTCAAACATGTAGTGAGGATTTGCTGGGAGGCATGGGAGATTAAGTCTGAATGGAGTATGTTTTGGGCCTGCATTGTTGTGGCAGCCGACCAGAGCTGTGGCCGCAAGGATGCCAGTGCTTGTCGAGGTGGCAACCCCTGTACCCAGTCTTGTCAGGCCTGGTTGGCATGTTGGACTCTGGAGGCAGCTGATGAGTACTGAAGGGCCAAGTGTGTTGCAGCTTCGTCTGTTGGGCAAAAACATGGATGTGGGAGTTCGGTGAGGCCATGGAAAGTGACTATCAGATGGCTCCTCAAAGATTCTGGAAAGGCGGCTCAGGAGGGGAAAGCAGCTTCCCATCAACACTGTGTACAGTGGTGGTGGGGAGTTATTGACCTTGACAGGGGATGCCATTGGCCATTGGAAGAAATACTTCAATTACCTTCTCAATCCCACCTGCCTGTTTACAAGAGAAGAAGCAGAGTCTGTAGATCTTGGGGAGAACTCACCCATCACTCAGACAGAGGTGGCTGAAGTAGTAAAAAAAACTCCTCTGTGGCAGGGCCCCGGGGTGGATGAGATCCACCATGGGTTTTTCAAGGCTCTGAATGCTGCAGGGCTGTCTTGGGTAACACATCTTTTCAAGATCACTTGGACATCGGGGTCAGTGTACCTGGATTGGCAGACAGATATGGCAATCCCCATTTTTAAGAAAGGGGAGCAGAGGGTGTTTTCAAACTATAGAGGGATCACACTCCTCCACCTCCCCGGTAATGTCTTCTTCAGGGGTGAAGAAGAGAGTTTGACTGATGGTTGAATCTCAGATTCAGGAGGAGCAATGTGGGTTCCATCCTAGTGGTGGAACACTGGATTAGCTCTTAACTTTTGCTAGAATCCTAGAGGGTGCCTGGGAGTTTGCTCAACCAATCCACATGTGTTTTGTGGATTTGGAGAAGGCATTTGACAGTGTCCCTTGGGTTATTATGTTTGGGGGGGTGCTCCATGAGTATGGGGTACTGGGCTTGTTGCTAAGGGATATCCAGTCCCTATAAAAATAAAGCAGGAGATTGGTCTGCATTGCCAGCAGTAAGTCAGACTGGTTTCCAATTGAGGTTGGACTCCACCAGGGCTGCCTTTTCATGATTCTGTTCAGAATTTTATGGACAGAATTTCTCATCATAGCCAAATGGCAGAACATATTTGGTTGGTGGCCTCAAGATTCCATATCTACTTTTTGCAGATGATGTGGTCCTGCTGGCTTCATCAAACCAGAACCTCCATCTCTCACTGGACCAGTTTGCAGCCGAGTGTGAAGTGGCTGGGATGACAATCAACACTTCCAAATCTGAGACCATGGTACTCAGCTGGAAAAAGGTGGAGTGTGCTCTCCAGGTGTGGAAGGTATCCTTGCCTCAAGTGGAGAAGTTCAAGTATCTCAGGTACTTGCTCACAAGTGAGGGAAAGAAGGAGCGGGTGATCGACATGTGGATTGGTGTGGCATCCACAGTGATGTGGACTCTATACCAGTCTGTTTTGGTGAAGAGAGAGCTGAGCCAGAAGGCAAAGCTCTCTGTTTACTGGTCAGTCTACGTTCTAACCCTCATCTGGTCATGAGCTTTGGGTACTAACTGAAAGAATGAGATCACAGATACAAGTCGTTGAAATGAGCTTTATTTATAGGGTGTCTGGGCTCTCCCTTAGAGATAGGGGAAGGAGTTAGAACAATCGGTAAAGACTTAGAGTAGAGCCACTGCTCCTCCATGTCTAGAGGAGCCAGTTATGGTGGTTTTGGCATCTGGTTAGGATGCCTCCTGGAGCCCTGCCTGGTGAGGTGTTTCTGGGCTTGTCCAACTGGGAGGAGACCCCAAGGAAGACCCAGGACATGCTGGAGAGATTATATCTATCAGCTGGCCTGGGAACACCTTGGATTCCTCCCATATGAGCTAGAAGAGGTGGCTGGGGAGAGGGACGTCTGGTTTACTTTGCTTGGGTTCCTAACTCAGCTACCCGAATACGGATTAGCGGAAGAGGATGAATGGATGTTTTGTTATGAAATACGTTTACAGTTGCCTTCTAAATACAATTAAATGTTAATGCAGTACATTTTTTTTTCTCTTATGGGATGCATATAATATTCAGTGTTCAGGCTACATGATGAATGAATGTGAAAGTTTCTGAAATATTAAATATTAACATTATTTTAAAGTATAAATGTTTGGAAAATAGTCTTTAAACTGTGAGATTAATCGAAACGTGATAAGAAACAAAGTTTTCTAGTCACTGTACAAACAAAATAAAGAGCAAATGTTTAGGGTTTTGTTAGGGTCTATTTAAATTGATGATAATAAATATGACATATTTATAAGTCTAAGTGTAATTTACTAGACAGGGTACAGATGTCCAGATTACTGGGCCATAAACATCTCAAAACATAATTATGCACAAGTAAATATTTGTTGTTTCTATTTTTTACTTCTCATGTGAGGGGATTCAGGAACGATGTACTGTACATAACAACTCTCCCTTGTGTGTGTGTGTGTGTGTGTGTGTGTGTGTGTGCACGCGTACGTGTTCAGGATGTGATCCAGGAGAAGAGGAGGGTTCTCCTATGTGGATTATTGTGCTGATGGGTAATGTTATCCGGGGTATGGGAGAAGCCTGTGTGGGCCCTCTTGGTATGTCCTTCATGGATGACTATGCCAGGCCAGAGAACTCTGCTTTTTACATTGGTGAGAAATAAGTTACTACACTGAGCAAATAAAGAGTGAAAAACACTGTTTTACTTTAATAATTTACTGAATCATAGATCCCCAATTCCAAAAGTTGGGACACGGTGTAAAATGTATACATATATAAAGGAATGCAGTGATTTGCAAATCTCATAGAACCATATTATATTAACAGTAGAACACAGAAAACATTTGGGACAGGGGCAACAAATGGCTGAAAAATAAGTACAAGTAGTACTAATTAAAAAAAACAGCTGTAGGAGCAATTTGTAACTAAGTCACAATGCAGCATTTTTGGGGAGGCAGTGTTCCTCAGAAGCAAAGATGGGAAGACCAGTTCAGCAATTTTCAGAAAAAATATTCAGCATGAAATTGCAAAGACATTGAATATTCCACCATCTACAGTACTGTCACATGACTGACGTGAGCCAGAGGGCAGATCAAGTGGAGTCAAGTGTCTGGAACGCGGCCCCATCTGAAGAAAGACCTGGATACTAGCGTTCCTCCATTGGAATTAAGTGCAATGAGGGAAGCAGCAACTAAAAAATAATGGAAAAATCCCAAAAACTAAACAAAACAAAGCCACAGCCAGAGGTGAATGAGTGCAGTGGAGGTGGAAAGTCATGCACGCTTCCGCTGCACTCAAGGAAGTGATAAAAAATGAAACTCTGAAAACTAAATTTACCTCATTTTACCTCCACAATTTACCTCCACAAT
>BRDA01078358.1:0-25000 GCA_036984385.1 Crenuchus spilurus
CACACACACACACACACACACACACACACGCACACACACACACACACACACACACACCTGTGATCCTGTAACACAGTGACCTAAGTGTAAAATCCTATTCTCCTATTATTTCCGTGCTCAGGGTGCGTGTTTCAGTCGTCTATCTGCTGTCTCTGACACCTGGATTAGCTCAGTGCTAAAGGCTAAAGGCTAAAGGCTAAAGACATTTCACTTTTGTACTCAACTCTTCTCTTGACCTCAGTATCTGACCCCAGACAACAGACTGCTGTATACGATCTGCCCACATCAGTACAGCTGTGTCTGCAGTTCACAGCTATAAATCAACATTATACGATAATTTCAAAATATTTCCATGTGTTTGATATAAATGAGTTTTTCAATTTACATTAAATACATATAATACAGTATATGAGCTAAACTAAGTAAAACAGTTTTGTCCACATGAATAGATTATAAAGTTTATAGAATTATATTTTTGTTTATTAAAAGTGAATAATATTTGTGTTATGACTTTACAGTAAAGGTATATTTAATAAGAGTGCCTAAGGTTGGACAAATGGTTAAGTAATGTCACTATTATTAATTAAGATAAGCAGTTTGTGAATATTGATATGACTCAACATCTGAGAACATGAACTCAGATCTAATGAAACATTTGCTTGAATGACATCTTTTAAATGTTTGATTATAACCTGTGCCAGGTTGTGCTCCACCCCCCGGCATAGCAGTGAACTAAAACTGAGCGTTTTTCTCAGTAACAGCATTTCTCACCCCAGACGTCCATTTGTTTGACTTGGACTACAGCTGCCAGAGAAGTGTTTTAATAAGACTCTGTTTTATTACAGTGTTGTATTTAGTGGTGTATATTTTATTCCAGATAATGAACTGGAGAAATGCTGGGGATCAAGAAAAGAGTCATTTATAGCATTTAAATGCTATGTGATATATTGTCAGCCTCTTTTTTATTCATGTATTGTTGACATAGGAATGAGACAATGACTATGTGGGAACACTTAGTATAATCAGCTGCCCCCCAGGACAGTAATATAATTCACTACAGACTGTTTTCCTTCATTTCAAAATTTACACCATTACTAATGAATGCCTTGCTAGAGTAATGCTTTTTTAAGCACGCGTACATTATATATTGTAATGAATTTATTCAGAATAAATGTGTGGTGGTGTAAAATTAAATATACAGATGCACTGAGAGAAAAACAAGACATTATTTTTGGGGTAATATATTTATTGTAACCTGCTACAGTTAGTAGCCAAAAGGGCCACAGATGTACACCACACAAGAGGGAGCTATTAATATTTACAAATGGAATGTGTTTCTCATATGGGTGCACCGTCTTAGTAGTGATATACAGTAGGTCCATATTAATGGAACCATATGTTAGGAAATAAAATAATAGATTATCACTTGAAGTGTATAAGGCTGTTGTTTACATAATAGTGATTAACAGGGTAGTGGTGTAATTTCAGATCCATGGGGAATGTGCATTACACTGCCATGTTAACTCTTGTGTCTGTACTGTTTCTCCATTTCTGCAGAGATGAATTATAGAATAAAATCAAAGACAGATGCACCAGTGTAATTCAGCAGAGAGCCCATCAGTCTGTTTGCCCGTGGGGCCGCTCTCATATGATAGAGTTGGACAGAGTGTGGAGACTGCAGCTAGTTGACACACAAATAAAACCATCTGAAAAATCTAACTCAGCAATGTGTGTGAATAGAAGCTGCTGCAGATATCCTGGTGTTACTGTCAGACAATGCTAAAGCATGAATCTGTTAACTGTTCTTTGCTGTCTAACATTTATTTAAAGTCATCTCATGCTCCCCCAGAATCTGCTCAGGATAATGATAAATAAAGTCAGTGCAGATAGTCGTCTACATCTCAGATTCACAGAGAAGAACACAAAATCTCTTTGTGTGTAAAACATGAAGCAGGTAACATGACAAAAAGGCAAAACAATGTACAGAACAAAACAAGTAACAAACATCATTACTAGCCTACCTGTCTGCACCGTAATGTACAGTTACCCTTTAATAAACAAATACATTCATATCAGAAAATTATAACCACCACGTCACAGATGACACCTGACAGAGTTAGTGCAGGTATAAGTTAGCACACAAGTCAGTTGTATCAGAGTGTAAAACCATCATCATGGACAAATGAAGTGATGAGACTGATGTACATGATAATAGTGTAGCAGGTGAAGCATGGTGGAGGTAGTATCTCAGAAACCACTAACTGTGTGAAATATTGTAAAGCCACTGTAATGAAGCTGTACTGAGAATGGACTTCTGGTACATTGAGTGTATCCCAACAGTGGTTTCCACTAGAGCAGAGATGTCCCTCACTGGGTTCAAGAAACTCCTAAAAACCGAGCTCTTCAAAGAGCACCTGCTCTAGTGATCCCAAATACTCCCCATGAGTACTGATATGCACTCAGCATTCGATATCCAAATGTTAATTCTAGTATACTAGTACTAGTAAATACTAGTACAACAACTCAATGTAATGTAATGTAATGTAATGGACCTAAGCGCAGCTTTTGATACCATTTCTCACATGACCCTCATCAACAGATTAACTTCAATTGGCATTTCTCGCACACCCCTTCACTGGTTTACCTCTTATCTTTCTAACTGTCTTCAGTATGTCCAACTAGGTTCCTATTCTTCCAGACTCTCCTCTATCTCCTCAGATGTCCCTCAAGGATCAGTATTAGGTCCCCTTTTATTTATCATTTATCTTCTTCCTCTGGGTCATATCTTTAGGAAATACAATGTTCAGTTTCACTGCTACGCTGATGACACCCAACTTTATATCTCATCTAGTCCATCCTCTACTCTACCATCCCCCTCACTTTCTGATTGTATCCAGGAAATAAAATATTGGTTCTCTTCCAATTTCTTAAAACTTAACAGCAATAAAACTGAAATTCTCTTAATTGGCACTAAATCAACACTCAACAAAACTGACAGTTTTTCTATTAACATTGACAACTCTCCTATTTTTCCTCTCTCCTTCCGTAAAGGTAAAAAGTTTGGGTGTTGTCCTTGATGGCACTCTGTCATTTGAGTCACACATTAACAATATCACACGCTCTGCATACTTTCATCTTAGGAACATTAACCGCCTTCATCCCTCACTCACCCTTCACACAGCCTCTATCCTTGTTAATAGTCTAGTAATTTCACGTCTAGATTATTGTAATTCCCTCTTGTATGGCCTTCCCTTAAAAAACATCCGTAGACTTCAGCTTGTACAAAATGCTGCTGCTCTTATCATCACCAAAACATCGTCAATTCAACACATCACCCCGGTCCTAGAGCAGCTACACTGGCTTCCGGTCCATTTTCGCATCCAATTTAAAATTCTGCTTATTACATTTAAATCTATTTATAATCTGGCTCCTCGTTATCTCTCAGAACTTCTACACATTACCATACACTCTCGTACACTTAGGTCTTCCTCTTCCATTCATCTTACTGTTCCTATTTCTCGCCTTAGTACTATGGGGAGCAGGGCCTTTAGTTGCTCTGCTCCCCATCTCTGGAATACACTCCCTCCTGACATCCGTAATCAAGGCAGACTCAAGACCCACTTTTTTAGATTAGCCTATTATACTTGATTTTTAATAGTTTGTAAACAATTTTTTTATTTTTATTTTATTTCAGTGTTATTGTATTGTTTTCCTCCTTGTCCATGCTATATATCTTATTTGTATTCTTATTGTTTGTACGGTGTACTTGAGTGTCCAGAAAGGCACCTTAAAATAAAATTATTATTATTATTATTATTATTATTATTATTATTATTATTATTATTATTATTATTATTATTATAAGGAACAGCATAACAACATAAGAAATTATCAAGTTGCCCAATAAGTGTAAAATTGGTTGATATAAACGTGGAATTTTTTGCTTCTCAGCATTTGAAAAGAAACATAGTTTTGTACTCCAATTTTATTATACTTATACAATAACAATAAACATATTCTATTATAATTGACCCGTGCCTGTTTAGACTAGCTATATGTACATTTGTGGGCCAACTACATGATTTTAGTGGTTTTAGTATTACTAAATTGGTGTCAGACATGTTGGTGTCAGATACCAACATCCACATTTACCTCCCCAAGCATTTATACTACTTGTCAAGTTTATTAAGTATAATACTTGTGTTTTTTCTATCAATGTGTTTGAACCACTTTGTATTTACATCAAAGATGGAAACAAAGATAACTGTGGTTTATATATTCTATTTATTCTCAACAGAGCATATTAGCTTATTTTTACTTTCCATTAAAAGTAAATTCATATTTAACACTTAAATGAAAAGCAAAGAACTTAGGACACCCATCTCAAGAGACTCAGCTACAATTGTAATAGCATATGAGGCACTACTACACTCTCATAGTTCAGTGTAATCAGATCATCACAGTTTTTACACTGAGTGTAACGTTTACCAGAGTAAAGTCAGTTACTGCAGGAGGAACACACTGAATAATGAGCTTAATTTTAGACTGAATGTTACAAGCTTTTGACAGTACAGTCATGAGGGCACTTGTTCAGTTGTTATTCACTAAATTGTTTTCATGTTTGATAACAATCCTCTGTTCATGAGAATATTCTACTTTGCTCATCTGTAAATGAAAATATAGTAATTACATATTTAAGTCGTCAGTCTATTGTCAGTCTATTCTCTCTCTCTCTCTCTCTCTCTCTCTCTCTCTCTCTCTCTCTCTCTCTCTTTCTAATGGCAATGCTAGTATTTTTTTTATTCCCCGGTTGACTCCTAACCTTCTCTGTGACTTTAATATGCACCATCTCCAGACTGCTTGGCTGTCTGAATGTCACTCTCAGTCTCTCCTGACATTTGTAGTGAAGATGCTCCATTAAGTGACAAAATGCAACATGTGTTGTGGCACTTTTTAAGCCCCCCTAGAGTCCAACAGACAGCAACATGGCAACATCACACACACAAAAATACACTTGTAATGTCTATGAACATAAAGAAGTACAAAATAAAAATTCCATCCATTTAAAGAGATAATAGAATTTTTATAGATATGCAGTTTTATTGTTTAATAAAAATCTTACAGCACCAGCCACAGAAATACATTTATTACTCATTTTAACTAAGAATTGTTCAAGAGTTTGTGCCTTGGTGTTGGGACAACACAGGATTTGTTCTGTTTGTTCATGTTTAACTTTTGCTTCTTATTCACATTGTTATATGCATCCTTCAAGACACATGGAAGACTTGCATCAAGACTCTTCTCTGTCCTGGTACCCAGGTTATGGAACAAACTCCCAATGACTGTTCAAACAGCAGAGTCCCTCACAGTCTTCAAACACAGACTGAAGACTCATCTCTTTGTGTAGAACTTAAGTGAGCACTAGTTTAAAACACTTACTGTAAAGCTCTTATATTGTGTGTAATTGTGTATATTTCCTTCTTTCTAAGTATTAGTGATGGTTTAGTTCTAACAGTGTCTGAACTGAAGAGTAGTTTGGACTCTAAGCTGTCTGTACTAGCAGAGATAATTCTCTTAATGTAAACAAAGCACTGTTGTATGTCACTCTGGATAAGAGAGTCTGCTAAATGCTGTAAATGTAAACCACTCAGGTTATTCAGAGTCATATAGGCACGAGTGCTCATATGATTCAGGTTACATCAATGACTTAGGAATAAGCTCAGTAAAAGGGAAAACAGAAGTGACACTAAAAGACATCAGTTGTGGTAAATCAGTAAATTTTATTAAAGTGCAACTAATTTATAGCTTTGAGTAGTAAATATTCTCTCACAGTGGAGGTAGTAAACTGATTAAAATTAGGTAACAAATCTACAAATATAGAGCTGAAAAAGAAAAATCTCACTGCAGCCAAAATATGTACTTGCAACTAGCTTTTCAGTGGTGTTTATTAAATGAACAACACCAAACTAACAAACAAGTCAACAAATTAAGTACTATTATTAAATCTTCCATCATAAAAATAACAAAATTTTTACAAAAGATCTACATGTAGAATCAAACACCTCAGTCAGACATAAATCAGCCATTCAGTACTTAAAATGCATTTCATGTGCTAGAAGCACCCACCTAAGAGAGTCGACTGTTTTTCCTTCCATATCATTATCTCCATAATGCAAATGACCATTTTCACTGTGCCTACCAGGAGGCCGTTATCACCATACTTTGGCTTTAATTGCATTTGCTGCCATTACTGAGATCTCTGTAATTGCTCCCAATACAGCATAGTCCTGCCTTCCTGGCTTTGGACGTGTTTTACACTCAGACACATGCTCTGCCCTAAAACCTCATGGACTAGTCATCCCCTCTTTGCTTGGGGCCATTGATTAGTAAAAAAAAATCTAAACTGACTTCTGGGGAAGATCATTTTGGATTATATTTTCCCAGCTAGTGTTTATAATTGAACTCTTGGTTATGGTAAAGGGTTAGACGTTGGTGTATACTTAGAAGTGAGAGATAGCAGTAATAAAGGGAAATGTTTGCCCAAAAAGTCAAGTCAGTCTTCCCCATGGACGATGAATGCTATGCATGATCTCTCTCCAGCTGCCCGAGGGTTCAGCCGGCTCAGCCTGGCCCATCTGTGTGATCTGCTGCCAGATAACTAGAGCTTGGCACAGCTCGTTCCCATCCCTCTCCAAATGGCTCTCTGAGAGCGGGAGTCATGCATGCAGGGGGCAGGCCGCAGCCACAATGACCGCATGCTCCATCCACTAACATTCAGTTCAGCCTTGCTCACATAATAGCAGCACCTAGCAGCACCACATAAATGCTTCTGTGACTTGGCGTGGCCGATGAGAAAGCTGCAGGTGTGGCTAACACAGGCAGCCTGTATCCATTTGACATTTAAATGTCATGCCATTGGTGAACAAAATGGTCATTTTCAGTTATCATACCCCATCTAAGTGTGTCACACCGTCACTGTTTTGGCAAAGAACACCTATGTACAGTATAATGATATATTATTATTATTATTATTATTATTATTATTATTATTATTATTATTATTACAACATGATGTGAAATCTATTATATCTTCATGTTGTATTCAAACCTTGTTACATCACTTAATGTCAGTGTTCTTTTTACACCTTTTCAAAGTGCCAGACGTCCTTTATTTTCAGCATTTTTTGATGAATAGAACAATAGATGTGGTTTAGATCTGCTGTGCATAGCAGTCCATTACATTAACATAAAATAGTTACTTTTTTCTTCTCTTATATGCTGTTTTAGATTTTCTTAAGATTGCGGTTTGACTGGTTGATGTCGATGCTTCTCTGGATATTCTGTAAGATATATTGGTCAATAAATAGTCAGAAGTAAATATGCCTACACTTATGTATAATGATCGGATGGTAGATATTCATTTAACTTCAGTATAGCATTGCTTTTCATTTTTGCGTGACTGTGAATTGCAGTGTGGATTTACACCCAACCAAGAAAGCACAAGTTGCTGTTGTGCCTTTAACGAGTGAAGAACAGACGCAGTTAGGTGTAAAAAAGAAAAAGAAAAAGAGCACATGATTAGCATTCATGGCTGCTGGAGGAAGCATGTGCAGCCTTTGGCCTTCCAGATTGGTAGTACAGAGTCATGTGGACAAACTGGGAATTGGGAGTGACTATATTTAGCTCATGACCTTCATAAGCAAATGGCATATTATCAGCTTCCAAACACAATCTTTGAGAGCTTTTAAAGTGCATACAATGTTTTATCACAGCACTTGAAAGCTTGAAGCCTGACTACAGGTATTGAAGCCTTCAAGCCAACACAAAAAGCCTGCTTGTGTAAGCGCTGGAGTTGGAGTCATGTCAGTCATTATACAGTCATAATGATGGTGGGGGATGTAGGGAGCACTTATCTCTATAGGAGAGCAGGCACAGAGCCGCTAAAGCTGTGAGACGCTATTGCTCAGAGCTGTGAACTCACAGCTTCTCCCCCATGTTGAGAAATAATACACTGATCGTCTTTGTGCCATTACACTTACAAATATATCATTTATCTACTTTAAATACAATCTTCTGGTATACTTCCTACATAGACAGTCAATGTACCAACACCATTAAAAAAGTCGGGGCACTCTCTAAAAATACAATAAAAGCTGTGACCCATTTCTTCCTTACAAAGATTAAAGCTTTGATGGCTCCTTTTATTCTCAATCCTGATGCCCTCAGATGTTACCAGTTAAATGGCTAATTGTGGAACCTTTTTTTTCTGTACTGTTCAGTCTAATTTTGTTTCTGTTACATGAATTCATTTCTAAATGTGTTTATATTTAACTTTTATTTAATACACAGAAGGTCAAAGAAAATATGTTCAGTGTTTTCAGTAACAAACATACAGTGGTAACCCTACTTACGAGTTTAATCCCTGCAGGAGCCGAGCTCGTTAGCTGGTTTTCTCGATGCTAGATGCATTTTCCCCTTAAGAATACATGTAAAACTGATTAATCCATGTCAGCCGGCCAATATACAGTATACTTTAATATGCTAAATAATGTGTTTATATGGGTTTTTTTTTTTTCAAATAAACGAGCCGACGACGGTGCTCGTGTAGGCTGGCGGCTAAGGAGGACAGGAGGACAGGCGTACGTGTATGGCATGGTTACACTTATCATATGAAAAGTAAAAGTAAAATTTATCAAATTTTCTTGTTCACTACCTTTTGCTACCTTTGAGTCGCTTTCATTTTCACTTTCACTGGACAGCGGTCAAAGACTGACCTCTTCTTCTACGCTAGCATCTAGGGGATGCTACGACCGCCGCGCCCCTAGAGGTTGGCATACTTGAACTAATTTACGCTACTCGTTACTTGGAATCTTATTCGTTACCTTGAACAAAAATATTCAGAGATCTCGACTCGTTACCTGGAATACTCATTAGTGGGGATGCTTGTAAGTAGGGGTTTGTATTGCAAATTGGGTTTGTATTTCCATTTTTCACATTCATACACTAATATAAAGTAAAAACACTGCTTTTGTAACCGAGTCATCTATGTTCACAAATACATTTTTAGCAGCTGTTCAGAGGTCCCATTCAATCTAATGGGAAATCATAACACTAGTTTTGTGACAATACAAGCATTTTGATTGACTCATTTTAAATGATATGTATTGTGCTTGTGTGTGGTCACACTGTTAATATTGATCATGTATAGTTTTTGTTGTTATTATTGTTGTTGTTTCTGGTCAGTCTACTTTGAATGCAGTGATATAGTCACTGAGTTAGTGCAGCATTTTAACCTGGAAACTGAATAACATGTAATGGCTCTAAACTCAAGACCAATCTCACTGTGCATTGTGCACCTGTGCAAGCTAATGCTGCTGCATGTGAACATTTTTGTTGGAAGCTTGTAAGATATTCTTTGCAAACATGTATTTAATGTTGTAATTTGTCATTTTACGTAGCTATAATACCAACCTGCCAACTTTGTTTTACAGGCTAATTTACATTAGCGTTTAGCATGTGTATAGCTACCTAAAGAAAAAAAAAAAGACATATTTTTGCGACCATTCTCAAAAAGCATTGCACCTTTTCTGAAGGCTTTTAATGCTCTATGCATTTTCTCCTGATAATGATGAAATATTGAGTTAAATGTTGTCACTGTGTTTTAAAACGGAATAGAATGAATATATTTTCTATATATCACTTATTTTATATTTTCAGTATTATATGCAAGCATATGTAAATACAGCAGAGCAATTTAAATATAATGAGAATTTACAAATGAACAAATAAAATGTATTATTATTATTATTATTATTATTATTATTATTATTATTATTATGTATCATTTAGTGTGTATATTAAGAACTCTACTGTAGAACAGACACAAACATTTATAAAATGTTCCAGATGTATGGCTGCAGAAGTGTTGAAGTAAGAGGTTTGTAGAAGACAATATTTAAAGACTATGTGCAGGAATTGCACATTTTGGAGCCTGTGCTCCCATGGGACATTAAGTATGGTAAGCTGCATGCTGTTATAGCTGCCCCAGCTAATTATCTAAATGAGGGCTACAGGAGAAAAAAAATCTTGTTTCATTCAGGGTTTCACCCACATTTGTGTTTAATGTTTCTTTTATGTTGCATTGTAATGACCTCTACAACTAAGGCAAGATGTCCCAACTTAATGGAACATGTTTGATGTCATGTAAGGGGTCTCGGGGCTGGACCTTAATAAGGTAGTTAAGTGGTAATGAGAATGAATATTGTGCAGAAAGGCCAATGAGTCTTTTTAAATAGGCACTGTCAGAGGCTGAATCCCCAGGGAGAAGGAAACTAACTCAATCCTACTCATGGCTCTCAGTGTGAAGAGACAAAGTCCGTTAAGCTTGTTAATATTCTCGCTGTCTAGACCAATATTTCTGCATAGAGACACGACATAAAGTGCTTCTACAATTTACATTTAAAATTTACATATTTGACAGCAACATCAAGTAGACAAGGGGCAAAAGAAATAACTGAGGGGGCAACTATGTTCTCATTGAATGTCTGGTGAACTGAGAGTAGCAGGCTAAGCTGCAGAGCATTATCACCAACTTATTTTATCAGTAGATTAGAGGAGTAGAGTCTTACATCATTAAACAAACATAATCAGCTGTAGAAAAGTAAATAACAGTATAGACAGCTAATGTTTAGATAGCACCTCAGATCAGATATCATCACACAGCCTTCACCCCACTGCAGAGCTCATTAAAAAATCTCAACATAAGCGTTTACACTTTGGTAGCGTTGAGGATGAATCATTTGCTCTGCTTGGAAATCCACATAGCTCCTGAGAGCACACTTT
Source organism: Crenuchus spilurus (assembly GCA_036984385.1). NCBI lineage: Eukaryota > Metazoa > Chordata > Actinopteri > Characiformes > Crenuchidae > Crenuchus > Crenuchus spilurus. The sequence goes on from BRDA01078358.1 coordinate 10,843, forward strand.
CAACAGCAGTCTGCTGGAAAAAAAGAGGAATGCAACACTGAGTGGGCACAGTATTTCAACCCGGGGTGGCATTTCCGCCTTTGTGCCTCAGTGGCACTGGACTTCTGCTTGGCTATTTAATAGCTTTTAGCGTGAACACTCAGCAGAAAAATTCTTGCTCTTTGTCATTTTCTCCCATTCAACAGTTAATGCAGTGCAATGCTGCAGTCTGTAGCAAATGCAGTTTACACTTTAATAAATGCTGAATTAAAGCTGTGTAGTTAAAAGTGTTACAGTAATAAAACATCTAGGTGTACTCTCTGATTAGAATAAGACATGCAAATGGAAAACTGTTATCCATTCATCTATCAATCTTCTTAAGTGCTTAATCCAGTTCAGTGTCGCAGTGAGTCCCCCTAACAATCACCTGGCGCTGAGCAGGACATTACACTATTTTAACTGTATACAGGACAGGCTGCCAATCTATCACTGACCACACACATACCAGAACAATTTAGATTACCCAGTTCACACCCAGCTGAGGACTCAAACCCAAAACCTCAGTGCTGAGAGATGTTGTTACAACCAGTGATGGCATAGTTACATTGAAAAAGTAGTCTGATTACTGATTAGTTGATTTTAAAAGTAACTAAGTTAGATTACAAGTTACTTTATTAGTTACATTCAGCAGCAGCAGACAACACCCCCACCACCACCTCTACATAAAAATGACAACCAGTTTTGCCAATACTCACTTTATTGGAAATGCATTTTTAACAACAACAATGTATCTACTGACATTTAAAGTTGAACTTAAAAACTATTTCCTGAAAAAATACATGCTTTATATATATAAAAAAGACTGTTTCTCTTGAATTATCTTAAATATCTTTTTTTTTTAAAAATTAAATAGTCTTTCTTGATTTCACTTAACATAAATGTTTTTATCCTTCTTGACCTGACATATTTAACTGTGAACATTGTTTTGGCATAACTAAACATTGAATCTGTTGTTCACACCATTATAGCAGCAAGGAGTGGTTTTACCACACATAGTGTATATGTTAGTGAGTTATAATCATCAAGATTAAAAGAAATAAACATTTGAAGTGTATCAGTCTGTGTGTAATGAATGAATATAATATACAAGTTTCACTTTTTGAATGTAATCACTGAAATAAATCTTAATAAACTTTTTCATGATATTCTAATTTTATGAACAGCACCTGTACATACTGCACTACCAACTTCTTCAGCTCTCCCCACTTACTGGTTTTACACTGAAGTCCAGCTTATATTGTGTATGGGCCAATTACTAATAAGTACTTTTATCTTTGTGTATTTACCAGTAATTAAATTTTTTGACTATTGGTTTAAGATATTTGGATTGCATGAGACAGTTTTTGTAATATGTTGGTTTAAACTAGATAAATTAATGTTTCTTATGTGTTAGTTCATAGTGTAGTACTGCAGTGTCAGTATTAAAGGTTACTGTCTCTTTAAAAAAAACACTGTTTTGTTTTAATGAGTGAGTAGGAGAAGTTTGCATGGAGTCTAAGGCTGTGGAAGATCGTTGCCAGCATTTTCTTTTGATAAGCCTTCCCTCCATTGTTTACATTTGTGTCACTATCCTGCAAGAAGAAGTAAAATCGCAAGAAGAAAGTAAAAATGTATCTTTTTATTAAGGAAAAAGATAAAAATAGTAACGCGTAGTGACTTGGGTAAGTAACTTTAATGTGATTACTGGATTGGAAATAATGCCATGTTAGATTACTCGTTACTGGAAAAAATTGTCAAATTAGAGTGACATTACATTGTAACCAGTGATTACTGACATCACTAGTTACAACATAATGTAAAGCATTACAGGCAAAAGTTCTTGTAATCACATTACAGTTACTGACCTCATAAGAATTTCATTACTTAAGTTACACACTTCTTGACAAAAGGAGTTTTTGGACAAATTATAAATTTGTAGAAGAAAAACGTTTTGGTTCCTTTAAAAAACAATGGACGGTTCTTTGAAGAACATGTTGAGAAAGGAGATGCACACAAAACCTTTTTAAGTTTACACAGATATCTCAGTAAAGATAATAAAAAATGTATAAACATGTTTTTGTAGAATCATATTTCCAATCCAGTAACCATTGAGGATGTTTTTGTGTGAGTGTATTATTTGATTACATGGCCGTGGATAACATAGGCATGTTTACAACTTTATTTTATATTGATTTTCAGATTTATACACATTTAGTCATTTTTTTAGATGTTTGAGTAGGAAATGTGCTACATAAATGAGCTGGCCTTGTTTTTCCTCTCTGCATTTCTGAGGAACATCAGGCTGATCACTTCATCAGTCTTTAAAGGCACGCTTGATTAGCCCCTCTAGGCATCCGTTTCACTGACTGTCTCTGCCATATGAGGTGAACTCCATGGAGTAGATATTTTGAGAAATGAAAATAAATGAAGTCAGAGCTGGAGTTAATTTAACTTCTTAACCTGGTGCACATTTCCTGTGGTTGTTTATATAACAGTGCTTTCAGCGCCTGAGCAAAGTGGAGGATCAGACAGCAGGTGCATCCCAAACAACAGCCAAAGGCAGCCATGACGGATCTCGTTAGCCTGTATCCTCCAAAACTAGAGGCCCATGTGCTGCCTCTGCCTCCACCTTTGGAGCGCGCCCTCATATTGTGCCTCAACCTGAGTGTAATTAGCACATTGCCTCTCCAGCTGAACAGGCTGATAGTGGCTTCCAGCAGTGGGGAAGGTAATTAGAAGAGAACAATCAGGCATGGGCCCATGGTGCTGCACCTCTTGTCCCTCACACAGTGTAGACTTCACAGTGAACAGACAAAACAATATAATAGCTGTGATAAGGATTTGTATTTGGATGAGGAATCATTTCTAAAATAAATAAATAAAATGCAGGAGAGTCTCCATATCTGACCATCTTTAATAGACTGCAATAAATTAATGAAATTCTTAAAACAGCCTCTTTGTGCAGGCTCCACATGCTTTTTTGTAGCTGTGCAGAAGTGATGACATGATCAAAGGCTGATGTTTTCTATGATGAAATTGCATTATGTGCTGAAGTACACAGCTTGCTGCCATTGCTGTTGGTTTTTTGAGAAATACCAGATATGTAGCCATTCTCAGATCACAAGCAACCTTTTTATTTCAGAAACACATAATGCAGCAACATAACTGAGAAACTGCGAAGTGTGAAATGTAGTGTTGATGAGTAAGCAATTAAATAAATAATGAATCTCACAAATTCACCCACAAATGCATTTTTGTGTAGTAAATGCTGAGGAATTAAGAGCTTTACTGAAACTGACCAAGAAACTAAACATTCAACCTTATAATAACTTATTTTGCATAAAAAACTAAGATTATGTTCACTTTAAATGCTGTTTAATTGTATGCATTTGAAACGTTACACTGATAAATGAGGAATGAGATGAGATAATCAACTCAGCATATTAGCAATGCTGCCTTCGCCATCAGAAAAATGGCACTGCACTAGGACATTTTGGCTCAACAAGGTACAGTATAATGACACTCTTAAAGATGCAGTATGGTCATTAAGGTTCAGGACAAAGGAGCTTATACAGTGGTACCCCTACTTACAAGCATCCCCACTAATGAGTATTCCAGGTAACGAGTCGAGATCTCTGAATATTTTTGTTGCAGGTAACGAATAAATTTCCAAGTAACGAGTAGCTTAAATTAGTTCAAGTATGCCAACCGCTATGGGTGCGGCAGTCGTAACATCCCCTAGATGCTAGCGTAGAAGAAGAGGTCAATCATTACCTTTGACCGCTGTCCAGTGAAAGTGAAAGTGCTAGTGAAAGCGACACAAGACAGCAAAAGGAACAAGAAAGTTAGATACGTTTTACTTTTACTTTTCATATGATAAGTGTAACCATGCCATACACATACGCCCGTCAGTCTCCCTCTGCTTAGCCGCCAGCCTACACGAGCACCGTCGTCGTCTCTCCACAAAGGTAAAGGGCTCATTTATTTTTCTGTTATTATTCTATTTAACATTATTTGTTACTTTTTAACTACAAAATTCCTTTTCATGTGTTTAAAAAAAAACCCCATATAAACACATTATTTAGCATATTAAAGTATACTGTATATTGGCCGGCTGACACGGATTAATCAGTTTTACATGTATTCTTATGGGGAAAATGCATCCAGCTAACAAGCAAACCAGTTAATGAGCTTGGCTCCTGCACGGATTAAGCTCGTAAGAAGGGTTACCACTGTATGTGTCTTTTAAGAACTTTTGATGTTATGAAAACTATTTTTTAAATGTGAAAATCTGAAGCCAGGATGGTGATTAGAGTCAAAATACTTGGAATAATAAAAATAATAACAACAATAATTCATTCATTCAATAATTGCTTCTGAATCTGGTACAATAATGTTTCCTAACTGAAGGTACTAATGATGTACTGTTCATGGTTCCAGTAACAGGAGGGTAGCAGAGTGGCATGGCTGCCTTGTTCATTGGTTATATTTACATCATCTGCTTTCAATCTGAATGAAAAGTGAAATCAATTGAAGCAAACTAGTCAGATTGTGAGTTTAAAGATACAGACCAGATGGCTTTTTTCTGTACTGTACAGTCTGCTTCATAAACACAGGCTTCAATCCTGGACCTACAGCATCGAGTTGAAGGCCAGGTCACTTTAAACCTATAGTTGTTATCAAATGTTGAGAATTTCCAAAAGTGCTAGTTCATTTAACAAGTCATTTGCATTACAACATGAATAAACTTAATGGTTTATGATGATGCTATTGTCAAAAATTCAATTTAAACTGCTTTTCTGCTGATGGTGTGCTCTAATGACATGTGTGAATGCCATTAGAGAACACTGCAAAGCACATTTCATAAAAAGGCATTACATATGATGTTGCTCTCTATTATGACATTAAAACCATTGGGACCAAATAAAGCCACCCACATCTAAGATTTAGAGAAACAAGCATTGAGTTTAAAAGCTTACCTGAGCTGATGTATCAACATCATGACTGCTGACTGCACAGCCCAGGGCTGATTTTTTTGTCTGATTCTATGCTCACACCTGGTCTGGCCTCTTGTCACCCAGTGTCTCTATTGCTGAGCAGTCTGTTCACTCATATGTCACAATGACTGGCTATTAAGGCAAAGGCTGATGCTGGAGCTTTTTCTTTTTTTCCCTTCCTTTTTTATTATAGCTACATTATTATTTCTGCCCCTCTGCTACTGATTGATAGCAGAGCCTCCAGCTAGAAAAACAAATAACATGAGTACCCAGCACGTAACCGGTGGGCAAGGTCTGACTCACAGAGCAGATTGCTCGATTCTGCCTGTTTTAAATAAGACTGGGCCAGCTGAGAGATTGCTGAGGGCAAGTGATACAACCACAATACAGGTTTTTGATCAATTCATGATTAAGACATTTGAGGGTGAATTTGAGCTTGGCAGGACTGGATGGCGTGACGTATCTGTGCATGCATGCATTCAGAATGTAAGCTTGTTTTTCAATCAATACCAGATGCACAATGTCATGTGACTATATCAGGCTCTGCAGACTGTATGACAGTACAGATCCAGTGCTGAGCTGCAGTGATGTGGTTGGGTTTATTTGTGTGGATTAGCTCAGCCAGATAAATGTAAATGTATCACAAAGATTCTTTGAGTGATGCCTTATAAGAACATTTCAATCTAGTGTTGTTCTGTAGACCTCCCAGAACATGTCTTATTAGAAATCACGTGAGAGCAAAAGAAGACATCAGATTCTTCTGTTCCCTACTAACATTAAGAGGAGACATGTGGATGGAGGAATTTTTCAGGTTGTTTTTGTTCTCATTGTTGACTAGGAGAAACTACTAAGATGTTAATTTTCTTTTCTAGGAGAACACAATCACAGAAGAACCATTTAGTGTGGGGTTGTATAAAAAAAGAAAACAGTATTATCTTATCTTCCACCTCTGTAGCATATGTTCATTTAGCAGTAATAAATGAGGAGCTTTTGTCCGTGTTTGACTCAAAATGCAGTTGTAGGGCCCAGAGTGGCTCAGCAGGCTAAGGCGCTGACACTATGACCAGCGGATCGTGAGTTCGAAACCTGGTCAAGCTGTTTGCCATCAGCAGCCAGGGCCCAAGAGAGCAAAATTGGCAGTGCTCTCTCTGGGTGGGTAGATGGTGCTCTCACTCTCCCCATCACTAACACATTACAATGTCCGCTGGCTCGGGCGTCTACTGACTGGTCCATTCAAAACTAGAGACCCTGAACTTTCCTCCGAGCGCGTTGGTTCCCCAGGGATGGTGTATCAAGCGGTAGTTTGAAAAGAAGTGGTTTTTGTATCACATGCAATGGAGGAGGCGTGTGCATGTCTTCACCCTCCCAGAGTCAGTGACAGTGCAAAATAATAGGGAGAGCCACTAATGGGTTGGGTTAATTGACGACTACCACATTGGGAAAGGGTGAAAATTGGCAAAAATTATATAGTGTATATATAAAAAATGCAGTTGTAAAAGAAACCAATGAGCACCTCACAGAGAAAACTGATGACATCATTGTACTTGCTAAGCAAACATTTGCTACACACATTTAAACAGACTTTTTCTTTCGGGACACTTCAGGTTGTTCTTCCATGGCATTGCTCCAGATCACATCACAACAAACCCAAACATTCATCTGCGGTACCATTTCTGACCCTCATGTGTTCTTTCTGCATTCACACTCTTATAAAATGTTCTCTCCCATTTTTTACTCTCCATAACAGTTTTCCTCCTGAACTCCATATACACTACCTGTTTAAGCAGTTCTAGAAGATTCTTCCTTTTTATACAGTTCTAGACTCTCAGTTTAGCCTGCTGAAGAATGTATTTCCTCTTTAAGCTTTTGAAGAACTAATTCATACGTTTGTAAACAAAGGGCTTTTGTGTAAATAACACTTAGCTGAGGAGAATGATGTGAAACACAACACATTTAGAGTTTACTTAGAAACTGTGATTTTTAGTACAAAACACTCCAAAAACAGCTGAGTCTGTAATGTCACATGTAAACCCGGCAAGACTTCAGTGCCTAAGAAGAGAACCGGCTGCAGACTTGAGCTCTGTGGTGAGATTATCTGAGGGTTTAGCAACCACAAGGCTGAGTAAAGGCTGGCAAGCAACCCAACACAAACATCATAATCTCTTTTAAATGATTCAGATAAAACATTTGACTTTACTAAAATGTTTTCAATTACTTCAGTAATGAAGTCTTCAGTGATCTGTAAGGGCTTCAGAGAGTGTTAGCCACTCAGAAGGAGGGTTTAATGTTTTGAGCTTAAGTGAGTTTGCCATATTGAACCTTCTTTCAGGTTTTCAGTTTTTTTAAACTTTCCATTGTTGTAGTGACCGTCACCGTTTCTGGGATTGTTATGTTCTGGCCTGGAGACTGTTGTCATCTGAACAGGCATCTTTTCTCAGAACGTCTCAAACTCATCTCTGTCATTTTAATTGGTGGGTCACATCCAGATGTGTGGTGTCTCAGCAAAGCGCCCTCATTACCAGGACAGAGTGCTAAAAGGAAAGGAGCAGTGACGTGGACCACCTCTCCATTCCATTTGAGTGCTGATTTAAGGCCTGTTGTTTTTATGCCCATAAATACCTTGAGCACGGGAGTGCACACTCTTTATTGGGCAGCTCTGTCTCTCTGCTAGCCCAGCTTTACAAGAAAATGGGTGTCATATAAAGAGCATAATATACCGACCTTCCTCATAACCGCTGAGAGGCCATACCTAGTGCTTTTAATTTATTTCATCACACAGGGCTGTAATTCCCACAAGAGAAGGAAATGGCTGAGAGATGAGGCACAAAATACAGAAAAATACTAGACGCTGTTCTTACCACAGTAATGTTCTGCTGATGCCTCCATGTTATTGCACAGATGTGCTTGGTTCTCTTGGTTCGTTCTTGTTCTTTTCTACACGCACAAACACGCAACTCTGTAATCTATTTTTCATGCACAGAAATATGTTTCTGGAGATTTGCTTAACCCTGTAAAGTGAGTTAGATGAAGCGCAACTGTGTAGCTCACGCTGTGACAAGAAGAGCAACATCAATGTTGGATTAGGGCTAAATGACATTTACCTGTTCAGAGGAATACATAAATGCACAGATTGCTCATCTCTGTGGTGGGTGAAATGGCATTACTGAAACGGTGGAGGCCAGCACAGAAGATTGAAAGGTACTCCTGGCTTTCAAATTTTAATAACTTCCTTAGAAAATAAATTACCTCCATAACAGCAGCCATTGTACTGCAGTGAGCTACAAAAGATTTACATCATATTGAACGTGAATGCATAAATAGCAAATAAGATCATTTTCAGTCCCCAGACACTTAGAAAAAAGGCAGAAAAGTCACCATGACAAGCTGTAGATTTAAATATAGATTGTCAAATAATGACATTACAACCTCATCCAGTCAAAGACATTTGAAGTGCTGTACAAGGCATTTCAGGAAGAACAGAACACTTTTTTCTGCTATTTTGTTGAGATCGCTGAAGTTCAACAGTGTAAACATCTTTTTACAAAGTGTAGTTAGTCAGGGGGCAAAACCAGAATGCACTGTAATGTTCAGCTCTGTTGTGGGATGTCAGAGACATTTTAGGGAGTGTTCTAGAGCTACAAAGAAAATAGATGTTTGCACAACCTATTGTTTACTTTTTTCCTAAATACAGTGGCTTGCAAAAGTATTCATACCCCTTAAACTTTTTCACATTTTGTCACCTTACAACCACAAACTTAAATGTATTTCATTGAGATTTTAAGTGACAGACCAACACAAAGAAGCACATAATTGTGAAGTGGAATGAAAATGAAACATTGTTTTCAACATTTTAATCAAATAAATACCTTAAAAGTGTTACATGCAAAAGTATTCAGCCTGATACCCCTAAACAAAATGCAGTTCAATCAATTACCTTCAGAAGTTACATAATTAGAGTCCAGCTGTGTGTAATTTAGTCTAATTATAAATACACCTGTTCTGTGAAGGCCTCAGTGGTTTGTTAGAGAACACTAGTGAACAAACAGCATCATGAAGACCAAGGAACTCTGACAGGTCAGAGATAAAGTTGTGGAGAAGTTTAAAGTAGGGTTAGGTTATAAAAACACATCCCAAACTTTGAGCATCCCAAGGAGCACTGTTCAATCCATTATCCAGAAATGGAAAAAGTATTTTACAACTGCAAACTTACCAAGACATGGCCGTCCACCTAAACTGACAGATCAAGCAAGGAGAGCACTGGTCAGAGATGCAGCCAAGAGGCCCATGGTCACTCTGGAGGAGCTGCAGAAATCCACAGCTCAGGTGGGAGAATCTGTATACAGGACAATTATAAGTCGTGCACTCCTCAAATCTGGCCTTTATGGAAGAGTGGCAAGAAGAAAACCATTGTTGAAAGAAAGACATACAAAGTGCCATTTGCAGTTTGCCAGAAGCCATGTAGGCTTGCAAACGGGACTTCTTATGTATTTATTTCAGCAATTACACACAGCTGGACTTTAACTAATTACGTAACTTCTGAAGGCAATTGATTGCACTGAATTTTGTTTAGAGGTATCAGAGTACAGGGGGTTGAATACTTTTGCACATCACACTTTTAAGCTTTTTATTTGATTAAAATTTTTAAAACCATGTATCATTTTCATTCCACTTCACAATTATGTGGTACGTTGTGTTGGTCTATCACTTAATCTCAATGAAATACATTTAAGTTTGTGGTTGTAAGGTGACAAAATGTGAAAAAGTTTAAGGGGTATGAATACTTTTGCAAGCCACTGAAAATAAACAAGTCAAATAGGCAGACAAGAAATGACAGGTCTCCTCTGTCCAGTGTCTTATGATCTGATGACATTCAGAAGCTAAAATATTCTGTGATCTGAAAAATGCTCCACAGTCCTGCACCTGCTTGGTTGTTGGGGAGATTTTTTTTGACAGACTGAAGAGGTTTTATTTATTTATTTTTTATTTATTTTTGAAGATGAAATGAAAATAATCTCTTTGGAGACGCTGCAGAGAGAATAATAGATTTGGTGACTGAGAGATAATGAGTATTTGGGTGAACCCCTCCACTGCAGCTTCATTTACCTCATGTTTGTATGTCTGTGAAAGCCCCTGTAGATCAGGCAGAGGGACTCTGTTGGCATTTGATCTCTTGCTTACTGATAATTTCTTGGTTCTTTCTTCTCTAACACAACAAAAAAAATCAGCAGAGATGCTCCTTAAATGCTTATTTAGTTTTCTTTGATTCACCTGGAAGCAGATGTTCAGAACAAGAGCTGACATTGATCTTATCTCTTACTTTAAAAATAAGTCAGTAAATAAATAAACATAAATGATTCCTGATCCAGTAGTCCTAAGTGGTTGCTTTAATACCCGACTGATTACATTGTAACTTGGAGTTATCCTCCCTTAGAGGAACCTTATCTTCTGTTGTCAGTCAGTGAATTTAATGACCATGTTGATACTTACAGTAAGTCAGTAAGTTCATAAATAAACCATTACTCAAAGGGCTGTTTATACCCTGTAATTACATTGCAACTAATTCAATTTTAACTCCATCCAATGTAGCTCCTTTGAAAAAAAACCCCATCTAATTCCCTCATATCAGTGCATAGATTTAATGCCACCATTAATGTTGATCAGGAGCTCTTGGTGCACTGTTCACACACAGCAGTAAAGTCACTGAATGTTAGGTATCCAAGCATTACTGTCCTTAATGTGATAGATCAGCATTAACATGTTTTAGCCCCAATCACATCAATAACACATCATGTGTTTCAAAAGCTAAGAAGGTTTAGATGTTTGATTTGCATGCTTCAGACTTCTCATTAAAAGTAATGTGAAGTGTTTTTACTGGTTAATGAAGAAATGTTGGCTATTGAGTGATTTTCTTAGCATCAACTCAGGACCTTTTGTGCCCCAGTAACCAGTTTACTTTTCCAGAACATATCGGTAAGTACAGCCTTGCATTCTTCTCTGCCAGCCTCAGATGTTTTTTGACACATGCTGTGGTGTCAGTGTAGTTAATAACCATTAAGCTGTAATAAATAATAAAATGTAAAGGGTCTAAAAAGATTAGATACACATTACCTTAAATTAATAAACAAATAAAAAACCATTTACATTTTATTTCTTATGGCTTTTCTCAGCCAACGTGGTGCTCTAATGTAGGTAAATAAATTAATAAATAAACAGTGGGTTGGGTAGTCTAATTGGGCAGTGTTGCAATATAGTGCACTTTGTCAAGGGATATTTGAAGAGTTCACTATGAAAGGAAATGGATATCTACAGTGGTGCTTGAAAGTTTGTGTATCCTTTAGAATTTTTTATATTTCTTCATCAATTTGACTTAAAATCAGATTGTTACAAAACTCATAGAAGTAGGTAAAGGGGACCACATCAAATAATTTTGACAAAATATTAGATTTGGTCATTTATTTAGGAAAAAGAATCAGTATTGCATGTCTGTGAGTGACAAAAGTATGTTAACCAGCAGATAATTCGGATGTTGTCAGGTGTGAGAGGGTGCCCTGTTTTATAAAAAAAAAAAAAAAACAAATCTAGAAAAGTATTCACAACACATGTCTGTGAAAGTGTCTCATGGCACAAGCAAAGGAGATTTCTCGGAGGAGCTCAGAAGAGTTGTTGATGCTCATCAGGTTGGAAAAGGCTGAGTTTAGACTCCACCAATCCACAGTCAGACAGATTTTGTACAAATGGAGGAAATTCAGGAGCATTATTACCTCCTCAGGAGTGGTTGACCAACAAAGATCACTCCAAGAGCAAGGCGTGTAATAGTCAGCGAGGTCACAGGTTGGACGGCTTGTCATCAATGATGGAACAATGGAACAATTCTAAAGGAAAATGTCAGGACATCTGTCCATGAACTGAACCTCAAGAGAAGGTGGGTCATGCAGTAAGACGACGACCCTAAACACACAAGATGTTCTACCAAAGAATGTTTAAAGAACAGTTACTGGAAAGGTTGAGTTGCAGTTATTGCTGCAAAGGGGGTTACAAGAGGTCACAAAAGAACCCAAAGTAACTTCATGAGTCCAGAAAGGTTCATTAGTGGCTATGGTGTTTGGTTTCTGCTGGGTTAGACTTGGAGATTTGGGCTTTACTCACTCATAGCTGGTACCCAGTGCACTAGTTTTGTATCACTGAAGGAAAGAGAGAAACTGTGTTTTAGTCATTTCCAGTGTTGGGAATAATGACGTTAAAAATAACGGCGTTACGTAACGACGTCATTTTGTCAGTAACGGGATAAAATAATTAATTACTTTTCCTGTCGTTACAACGCCGTTGATGTTACTGGTCATTAAAAGCGGTCCGTTACTATATATTGATATACTAACAGTAATCCGAGCGGACTTCTGCTCAGGCTAGTGAGGAGTAACAGGTGTTACACCGAGAACTGTGACCTGTTGAGATCTGTGACTTGATAGAAGAAGTCACAGATCTCGATAGGTCACAGTTCTCGGTGTAATACCTGTTTAACTCAAGTCAGTAAGCGATTGGCTAAGGGAGCGTTATGGTAGCCAATCAGAGCTAACGTTCCCAACACTGGTCATTTCTCTGTTTCACTAATTACTGATATTTTATTGAGCTGTTTATATTTATACTGTAGCTTTTATATAGAAAGAACACTGTGTGAATTCTGCTTATGACAAATGTGGGATATCTGCATCTGTAATCGTGCATTCCTGAATAAATTTTTTTTAAATTCTATATAGAAAAGCACTTGCATAGATGGCAGGTTCCCCTGTGCAACTGATCTGTCTATACTGCTAGTAGATACAGTATTGGTCTTCCTCCATGCAGGCTCTTTCTCTGAAATTATAATAGTACTTCAACTGTATGCACTGAGATGCTACTCATGACGGTCCAGCACAGGGGACGGGTCCTGCAGAACCATGACCTCATCATGAGGAGTCATGCTGACCCGTCTGTAGTGACACATGGTGTCATAGACTAGCACATGTCTCCTAGAGCTTCAGATCCAGGTGTGCTGTGTGGGACATTTAGAGTGACACATTAACTGAAAACAGTTGACAACATGCTTACTATTTTAATACACTTAGTAATGTGCAGAGTAATGATTCATTTAAAATGACTCTATATTATTATTATTATTATTATTATTATTATTATTATTATTATTATTATTATTAGCAGTAGTAGTAGTAATAACTAAAAGCAGTTTGATTTTTTAAACCCTTTCGTGGTCTGGTATACTACAAAAATGTAAATAAAAATTAAATAAAACATAATTAAAGTCCATTCAACATAAAAAATATGTTAATTATTTTATTGTGAGTTCAGACAAATTTAAAATGTAGATTTTTGTTTGGATGCATTTTTCAGTCCTTTTTGAATGCATAATTTTGCAGCAGCACAACAATGGACAAATTTTGAGTTCAACCAACAATAAAAGTATCTGAGCCTCCCATACAAAAAAAGAGGAGCATTTTAGCTACATTTCCATTTTCTGATGTAATTAATCATGACTATAAATACAAATCTATTATTTGATTATATACTTACTTTCATGTTTTCATTTTCTCAATAAAATGAATTAGTGAAATGGCAATAAATATATTATTAATAATTATAATACTAATATATTACATTTATACACTAATTTAGCTCCAGTGGATTCTGCCATCTTTAAGTGAAGAAACTGTGATGCATTGTGGTCCACTAGCCTGTATGTAGAGTAGATGAGTTATACACTTTATTTATGGTGCATTGTGGGTGATAATATAGTGACTACACAGTAAATATGCCAGTGTTAAATCAACACTATTAGAGTTAAATTAACACTGGGGGTGTCAAAATGTAACACTCTCAGTGTTAATTTAACTCTAATAGTGTTGATTTAACACTGGCGTATTTACTGTGTATATAGGGAATCAGAGGCAGAGGCCCTAAATGGAGCACTAAACAGTAAACAAGTTTGATTTCAGATACAGTCATGGTGTGGACACAGTTTTACAAGTGATGGACATTTTATAGACGTTCTAAACTTTTGGCTTATAACAGATTAAGTTGGGGTCAGTGTGGTTACTGTTCTAAGAAACTGTTCTATTACTTTATTTAATTAGTGACACCATTAAAGTCAT
>BRDA01078358.1:30000-31197 GCA_036984385.1 Crenuchus spilurus
GGTTGTTCCAGATATTCCCATAGATTTTCAAGAGGATTCAAGTCTGGGGATTTTGTGAGTCCAGATGTGTAAATACACCTGAAAGTTCATCAGTCAGTCACATCTGCAGCCCTGTGAGCATCATGTTGGAATACAGGGAATTCAGTGAGATGAGCAAAAGGCAAAACATGATTGTCCAGCAGCTCACTGGAGCTCAATGTAGCTTTGTGGTTCAAATTTACTGTCACTTCAACTGAATGACACACTTTTGCATAATTCAGACACATCTCAGAGCCTCCAGCTTGAGCCAGACCATGCACTCAGTCCTCACTGAAGACGTGCTGAGATCTGTGATGAACATGACACCTAGTATCATTCACATACCGACAGACACCAGATTCAAATGTCCAGATAACGTGTGTCCAGTCATTAACAGTCTAATACAGTGGTAACCCTACTTACGAGCATCCCTACTAACGAGTATTCCAGGTAATGAGTCGAGATCTCAGAATATTTTTGTTCCAGGTAACGACTAAAATTCCAGCTAACGAGTAGCGTAAATTTCTTCAAGTATGCCAAACCGCTAGGGGCGCTGCGGTCGTAGCATCTCCTAGATGCTAGCGTAGAAGAAGAGGTCAGTCAATACCTTTGACCGCTGTTCAGTAAAAGTGCCTGTTGAAGCGACGCTAAGGTAGCAAAAGGTAGTGAACAAGAAAGTTAGATACATTTTACTTTTACTTTTCATATGATAAGTGTAACCATGCAGCCGCCAGCCTACACGAGCACCGTCAGTCTCCCTTTCATTAGCGGCTAGCCTACACGAGCGTCGTCGTCGTCACGTTTATGTTTTAAAAAACCCATATAAACACATTATTTAGCATATTAAAGTAAACTCTATATTGGCCGGCTGACAGGGATTAATCAGTTTTACATGTATTCTTATGGGGAAAATGCATCCAGCTAACGAGCTCAGCTCCTGCACGGATTAAACTCGTAAGTAGGGTTACCACTGTATTAGTGTCTCTTCATCCACTTTAGCCAATCAACTTTGTGAACAAAGGTCTCTTGCTCCACTCTGCTCCATATGTTGATGGTCTGCAGGTCTCTGTGGAGAGTTCTTTCACAAACTGGTAGTGAAGGACCTGCGTTGACTTCTAGAAGTAATTCTTGTCTGAAAGTGAAGAGATTTTCATTCACAAGCTGTGAAACCTGCCGGTG
>BRDA01078361.1:0-10078 GCA_036984385.1 Crenuchus spilurus
AGAGAGAGAGAGAGAGAGAGAGAGAGAGAGAGAGAGAGAGAGAGAGAGAGAGAGAGAGAGAGAGAGAGAGAGAGAGGAAAAAAAAAACAATATGAATACACTGTACAGCTGCTTCCATATAAAACCATCCTCTTTGCAGTCCAAATTGAAAATGTAACTTTTCCAGTATTTAAAAAATAAACCAGATATGAGTGTTTGTCACAAATGAATTAACTTCTAGTCATTTTCAGAAATTAACCTTTGGTTGCCACCTGTCGTCAGAGATTACCGGCGATTACCGTGTGAACATTTATTTGGAGTACAAAGTTAATACAGTTACAGGCAAAGTACAATATCTATGACATATGGTGGAGGGAGTTTATTCCATCAGGTCCATTAATGAGGTATAACAAGACCCTTGAAAGATTGTTATCCTGCTTACAGTCAATGTTTTCTCATTTTGGGTTGTAATAATAATAACGTCATAATAATCCTTATTATTTTATATAGTATATATGCATAATTAACAATTTTTAAAAGTAGTTTATTTACAATTTCAAACATTTGGGGAACAAGTATCTGAAAAGGTTATTCAGTGATGGAAACATTAAGCTATTTTTTTTCATATATATTCTGAAATATGACACATTTTATTCTGGATATTAATTTTATTATACAAAACACCTGGACGGCTGTTGTCCAGTGTATACTCCAGTTGCCACATTTAGACATGCTAGTGTATTTATGTGTATGAAGTTAACATGAGCAGTAATCTAAACATCACAACATCATCCTTTTGTTTAATTTTGTTATTGGTTGTTGTAGCTACTCTGTCACATGTTGCCATAGCAACGGGTTGCAATGGTAATCATTCAGAGACTCCAGAGCACTGACACAGAACAATGATTGAACTCTTTTTTTTACTTCACAGGTGTGTTTATTGTGTGCTTGTGTGTAATAGTGACCTGGCTGAGTGCTGTCCACTTCCTGTTGTGTTACAGATGAGCAGCAGGACTTTGGAGGATCCGCTCTGGCTTAGAAATTCAGAGGATAAAGTGCCTGAAGCCAGTGACCTTTGACCCTCAGGCCCAGTGGTGTATGGAGAAGAGGGGAGAGAGTGATGGAACCCTGAAAGAGAAGAGAGGGAGGGATGATAAATAAAGGCAGTTTAATCAGCTGTTTAAGCCTTTATAGATATACTTCCATATGTAAATAATTAACAATAAGCCGACTGAACCAATCAGTGATCAGCACTGCTTTGAGCTCCACCCATGTGGCCCACCTGAGCACCCCAAAACTAAGCCTTGATATAGCAACACTAAAGATAAATAAAGCTCAGGTTCTCCAGCACAGGACTGTCTCATGGCAGCAGAGAGACTTTCTAAAAATGCAATAAAATCTCATTTGTTAATTCACTGGTGTGTCTGAGTGTGTGTGTGTCTGTCTGAGTGTGTGTGTGTGTGTGTCTGAGTGTGTGTGTGTGTCTGTGCCTGAGTGTCCATGTGTGTGTGAGACACAGAGGAGCAGTGTGTTTCCTTGGCAACAGTTTGCGAGTGATGATCTCAGATTCCAGTTAAAGGTGGCCGTTTGGTCCTGCTGAGAGATTAATAACAGACTGAGCAACATACACACTCACACACACACACACACACACACCTGCGTCAGAGAGTTAGTCTGAACTTCCTCTTCCTGACGCTGTTCTACTGCCACTCCCCAGAAACAAAACTCCAAAAGAAAATCTCCTTTATGTCTATTTAATGGTCTAGGAGAGACTATGATAAGATCAGACAGAAACACAAATGCGACTTTAATGTTAGCTGCTCAGATAGTTCTCCTGAGTAACCTCGCACACCTTCTCGTGAGTTTGTATATCTCAGTAATATCTCATGGTGTGCACATGTTTACTGAAGCCTGAAATCTCAAAATGAGCTCAACTATTTCTCATCCTGGACTTGGCTATTATAATGTCATAATGTTAGGACTATTATAATGTTTCTCTGGCTCTCATGTTCTTTTTGTTTTAAGATACTTGGCCTCCGTTAAGTCTCCTGAGCCATCCAAGAGCAACATTTGAGCAATAAAACTTTCCTCAACCAGAGCCAAACAACAGCTCCAGTGCAGCAGTTCACCCTGAACATCCATCAGGAGCGGCACTCTAAAAATACCCAGCATGCCACTGGGCCACAGATGGGTGGAGGCAGCAGGTTTCAGACAGAGATCAGCCGTCATGGAGGGAGCTGCAGCTGCTGCACTGAACCACTACACCACCCAGGGATGTCATAAAGCGATGCTGCAGACAGCGAGGACATGGTTAGTGTCTGAAGTTTACTTCTTTAGTTTCACTCTGGAGCTTCATAGTGAATGTAGGTAACAACTAACTAGCTTAGACCCACCAATCAGCATCACCTGCTTCAGAAACTGTGGGTGGAGTCATGAAGCTCCATCCAGCCTCATCCAACATCAGTATCTGACCTCACTCATGGTTGATTACAGTCAAATCCTCAAATCAAGGGTCTCACATCTCGGGTATATTCTTGCCAGATGAGTGGAGGAGAAGAATCACTTGACAAAGAGAGTGTAGAGCTGGTAATTTAGCTTTGAAGCCCAAGGATGAAAATGATGTGGTGGTGGTGTGTTAGTGTGTGTCAGAGCTGGAGTGAAAATAATGCACCAAACAGCTACCAATGAAGAACTAGGGGACCAGCACACACTGCAGCAACATATGAGCTACTGTCTGTGACTTTACTTCTACAAGGTCACTAAAAATGATCTACCTGCTCTGTGGTGGTCCTGTGTACAGTATACCGAGAAACAGATGGACTACAATTTGAACAAAGTGCATATATATGGTCAGTGGAGCTAAAATAGACAATACGTGGATATACAAGCTATGTGTATCTAATGAAGTGGCCAATGAGTGTTTAAACTCAGCTTTAATGCATGTATTCAGGCTAAAATGATTAATTCCAGATCAAATGTATAGTATTGCACTCAGGGTTGTCTTATTTACACATTATATAAAATGTTAAACATATAATGTAGTATTGCTGGCTAAAGAAATGAAATATTAATGTCCTTTGTTTTCCCAGGAGTGGCCTTCAGCATGAGCGGATTAGACTCCAGTGCACCACATTAGAATCATTTTTACAATAACAAAAGTAGAAAGGTGGAATAAAGTTGGGGAGAAATGAAATATAAGCTGTAAAAGTGTGAGGCAGACGTTGGGAATGTGGACAGTTTTGTCATTTAAATGACAAGTGTAGACAATGATCTTGAAATGTAACAATTTGCCTCTTCAAACAAAGACTACAATGTTCTCAGACAGACAATAACAAAGCATGAAGATAACTGACATATTTAAACTTTGTTGTTGAAGACTTTTGAGAGAACCTTGGATAGATAAATGGATCCTGGACCAAATCAAAGCTCAGCTTTCAGCCCAGATAACCAAACTAAAGATCTCTTATTCTGGACAGTTATGAGAAGAACCCGTTCATTTGAGAAGACAAGTAAAGACAATTAGATGGATGGATACAATCAGAAGAATCATGAATGACCCATGAAGAACTCTGAAGACCCAAACAGAAGAATTTTCTGGAAAACCACAGTTCATATGGTCACCATTAGTCTAAATCAATGACAACAATTAATAATAATAATAAAATAATAATAATAATAATAATAATAATAATAATACATTTCAAGTTATAATACAGTGTATTAATTCATAATCAAAATCCTCATAGGCATGTCTGTTCAGTGATTGACCACCAGTCAGCCCCAGTCAGTTATTATGGTACAAGTGCAGTCTATTGTTTTAAATGAGAAGACATCAATTACTTACAAGCTGATTGCCTCTCTTTGTTAAAAGGCGGGACTTTTCATCAATCACACTCTGAGCTTTACAAGCATTTCTCTTCATTTTCTGAGCATCTCCTCACATTATAGCTTTACTCACTGCTTAAGCCACAGTCATTCTTCTTATTCTCAGTGAGATAATAAAGAGCCAGAGGACTAGTAACTATATTTCATTGTGATAGATCTGCATCCATCAAATTCTTTAATATTTCATAACCCCTCTAAGCACTTTATACATAATTAACTCTCCTTCTGTACTCAGAGAGAGAGAAAGATCGAGGGAGAGAGAGATAGAGAGAGAAAGGGATGAGAAAGAGAGAGGGAGAAAGAAAGAGATAAAGGGAGGACGAAGGAGAGAGAGAGAGAGAGAGAGAGAGAGAGAGAGAGAAAGCGAGAGAGAGAGAGAGAAACAGATAAAAAGAGAGAGAGAGAAATAAAGAGAAAAATAAAGAGATACAGGGAGAAAGAGAAAAAGAGGAGAGGGAGAAAGAATGATAAATGGAAAGAGAGATGCTTTGTTTTTTTAATATTGACTGGACAGCTGTATTTATGTAGACTAAGACGTAAAAATCATCTGTATTTCTAATTTTATTCTGTACATTATTACAATATGAAACACTGTATAATCCCAATTATATTTGATCAACATTCAGTATGTAATATTGCAATATTATTGCACATTTTATTGCTTCCAGTGTGTTAAATTCAATAAATAAACAGAACTTGTGGCTAAAATGTGCAGAAACATAATTAATTTCCTGTAGAATAAGTTACATCTATACCACGATATTAGAGCACATTAAGATGTTGGTGATACCTGAGTAATGTGAAGAGCTGCCTCTTGAGAAAGGGGGTGGGGCTTGGAAGGCATAGATGACATCACTTTCAGAGATGCTGGTCATGTCATCATCATCAGAGAACGAACGCTGGAACCCGTTAGAATAGAGCTCCACCAGAACCACCTAAAAGGGATTGAGAGAGAGAGAGAGAGAAAGAGAGAGAGAGAGAGAATGAGAGAGAACTAAAAGAGTTCTCATTCTTTACTTTGTAAGAAAGTCCCCTCTTGTATCTCAACCCACTTTCCACCTTATCAGCTACCTCCATCTGAGAGCTCCACCCACTGTTCACCTTATCAGCTACCTCCCTCTGAGAGCTCCACCTACTGTCCACCTTATCAGCTACCTCCATCTGAGAGCTCCACCCACTGTTCACCTTATCAGCTACCTCCATCTGAGAGCTCCACCCACTGTTCACCTTATCAGCTACCTCCATCTGAGAGCTCCACCCACTGTTCACCTTATCAGCTACCTCCCTTTGAGAGCTCCACCCACTGTCCACTTCATCAGTTACCTACCTCTGAGAGCTCCACCCACTGTCCACCTTATCAGCTACCTCCCTCTGAGAGCTCCACCTACTGTCCACCTTATCAGCTATCTCCATCTGAGAGCTCCACCCACTGTCCACTTCATCAGTTACCTACCTCTGAGAGCTCCACCTACTGTCCACCTTATCAGCTAACTCCATCTGAGAGCTCCACCCACTGTCCACTTCAACAGTTACCTCCATCTGAGAGCTACACCCACTGTCCACTTAATCAGCTACCTCCCTCTTATAGCTCCACCTACTTTCCACTTTATCAGAAACCTCTCTAGCTCCACCCCTAGCAATACACATCGTCACAGGATTGTCTCTTTGATGAGAAATTGTTGAGTTTAAAGTGAGATTCCTGTGTGTTAAACATGAACATTAATATCTGAGCAAATCTGAGCACAATGAGACACTTCTTTTGAGATCTGTAGTAAGAGGAGACACGTGAGGTTATTCAGGTCTCAGGAGACATACAGAGGTTAGACAATGAAACTGAAACACCTGGTTTTAGACCACAATCATTTATTAATATGGTGTAGGTCCTCCTTTTGCGGCCAATACAGCGTCAGTTTGTCTTGGGAATGACATATACAAGTCCTGCACAGTGGTCAGAGGGATTTTAAGCCATTCTTCTTGAAGGATAGTGGTCAGGTCACTACGTGATGCTGGTGGAGGAAACCGTTTCCTGACTCGCTCCTCCAAAACACCCCAAAGTGGCTCAGTAATATTTAGACACAAAGACTTGCTGTCTTGGTCACAGATGCCCCAGCAAGACGTGCACCAACAATTTGTCCTCTTTTGAACTCTGGTATGTCACCATAATGTTGTGTGCATTGTAATATACTATATAACTGTGCTCTTACCTGCTAACTGAACCTTCACACTCTGTTCTTACTGGTGCAATGTGACATTAATGAAGATTGGCCACCAGACTGGTCCAATTTAGCCATGAAACCTCCCACACTAACATGACAGCTGTTGCAGTTTCATTGACTTACCCCTGTATGTGAGCAGTAGATGTGAGAAGCTAAAGTAGTATTGAGATGTAAGGAGGAGGTTGTGATGTATTATTTCAGTCCTGCTAGTGTATCTCTACATCCTGATAAAGCACAAGCTGAAGTGTGTTACCTGCTCTGTGCTGATATTTCCCTCCTGTGCCAGTAGGGTTCTGAGTCCGCTTACAGAGCCCAGCAAAGGAACAGCCAGCCCAACCCGGACAAACCTCTGAGACTTACTGCTGAACACCAGGATTACATTCAGGGCCCTGAACACAGTACAGCAACAGAGTTCAGATTAACAGCCTCCTCCTCATAAACTCAGATATAATCAACCAGCACAGACGTGTCCAGTAACCTCTAATACTTCATTACTGCCAGATCCAGCTCTACAGCTCTGTTCTAGAGACTCAGAGCTGTCTGACATTACATAGTCCCCTCAACCTGCACCAGCAGTCAGCAGCTGGTTAGCAGCCTCCTCTCAGCACACTTAGACAGAGAGGCGAGGAGAGAGTGAGACAGTTTATGAAGATGGAGAAGATTGGGAGTGGGGTATTTAGCCAGGACATCAAGAAAGTCCTAATGTTTTAAAGGACGTGATCAGGGAAATTTTTCTGAGGACCTTTCAGTCTCATTTGAGATATTTATACAGGACAGTGTCCACGTCACTGCACTGGGGCAATTAGGATCCTCCTGTTGCACCTCCTGTTGTCCACCAACACCACTTCCAGCAGGTCTCCCATCCAAGTACTGACCAGACCCAGACCTGCTTAGCTTCAGTGGAGTTACATGTGTTGTAGTGTATAGTCCTGGGGGAGGGAATTGGGGAAGCACAACACTCTGATGGGGGACCCAAGTGAACGTATGTAGTCCAGAAGAAGAGCACACAGTCTTTACTTTCACTTCCAAAACACATCTGGAGCTGGCATTGAAACATTTGGGGTTTGAGCCCTAATGATGCCACTGAGCACAGTGAAGTGATGAGTCACTTGGTCACATCTGATTCTGTGTTTGGTTGCCATATACAACAACACAAATCCCCCATAGACACTGAGAAACACCCATTTGTATCAGTATGAAATTGGGAGAGTTACAAGAGAAATTATCATTTGAGAGAAAGAGTTAAAATAGAAACTCTCTCTCTCTCTCACACACACACACACACACACACACACACAGTCACCTGGTCTGTCGGAGTGGTATTGGCAGAGAAATGCAGAGAAAAGGGTCGAATGTGTTGCTCTGTTTAAGGCAGTGTGGACACGTCAGAGATGATCTGAAAACAACAAAAACAACAACAACATAGTTTGTAGCCTCAGTATAATAAATCATAGACAGGTTTTATACAACAACAATAAAGAAAAAGCTGGGATTGTATGGAAAATGTAACAGAATCAAAGAATCTGATGGACTTTCTCTGTGTAATGGGCAAAAGTCTAAGCTGAACTTCACTGATCTCTCATCCCTCAGATGGCACTGCATCAAGAACTGCCATTCATCAATACCTGATATAACCACATGGGCAACAGATTACTTATTACTTGATTACTTCAGTCTGGTCCAGCTGGAAGATTGTTTTGTACACCCATTTTGTGGGATTTTGGCTGTTATTTATTGTGCACCCATTTTCAGGCGGTTCTGCTACGTGCCATCGCTTTAGTTTGACATGCAGCGCTCCTAGTACCCTCTTGTTTGAATGCCTTTCGAGTGTTTTGGTTTCTTTTCTAAGCTCTTTAGCTTCTATCTGCTCTGCACTTGATTCCAATGATAAGTCTGGATATGGTCCTGTGATATATTGTGATCACACCAATCAGTATTTCAGATATTTTTGGACACTGTGTACTCTAGATCAAAGACTAAAAGGATCATACACACTTTTATACTGTCATGCTATGGGGTGTGTCAGTGCTCTTGTTAAAGATCATTTACACTCTTACACTCTGAAAAGTACACTGAGATTTCAGAGCAACATATGCTGCCCTTCAAGGCCATATCTTTTCCAGGAATGTCCTGCATTTTTTCAACAAGACAATGCAAAACCACATGCTGCACACACTACAAAAACATTTGCCTGCAGTCCTGACTTTCTCCCCAATAGAAAATGTGTTACACATCTTTAGACGTGTTTGCAGGAAGAATGGGACAAAATAACACTTGAAACACTTTGTCACTTGGTGTCCATGCTAAAACGTATTTTAAAAATTATTTTTATTAAAATAAATCAATCAAAACAGCAAAACAATAACAAAAATAACTTTTTCTTCTTTTTCTTCTATTTTCCTTCTGTAGTGATGGTAAATCAGTAGTGTGAAATATTGCAGTAATTGGGTTCATTTTAATCTTGATACCCAAGACCTTTGTCATAATTGTGAAATAATCCAGTCAAAATGTACATAGGGAAGAACAGAAGAATGTAGACAATTGAGATCAGGACAGATGAATTCTATGCAGCACCTTAAACTGAATCAACTGTAGTCTCGCACATGGTTCACTTGATCGAACCTTGTCTATGGCTTTGTCCCACATCTGATCTGTTACAGCACTGTTCCTCTTATGCTCCCAAGTTCTAATCTCATTAGGAGAGTGTGCTTCCATAGTCATTGTGAATAAATCCTGGTTAACAGAGATTTTTGCAACGGGTCTAAATTCAATAACTCCTCCCATGGTTGTTTATTAGGACATGTAAGATTTAGGAAGAGAGAGGTGGTGCAGAGTCAAACCTGAAGGTAACAGAACCAGAGGGAATGCAGAAGGAATATTGAAATCAACAGATAACTGAGTGAAACTTATACAGGTCAGGAAAAGATTTAATTCCCCTTTCTTTTCATAGAGTGAAAGCAGCATCATTCGAAGCTGGGGGTAATAGATTATTCAGTGTAGGCATCAGTATAGAAGGTGATATGAACATAAAATGATGCCTAAATAGATACCATATGTGGAGGGTACACAGTAACACAAGTGGAGATGATAACAAAAAGGATTGAATCTCCAGTTTACACCAAAGCAACTCTGGATAAAATAAAAAATGTAATCTCTGTAATAATGAATGAATGATTGTTACACTTATATAGCGCCTTTCTCAAACCCAAAGACACTTTACAATCAACACACTCCATTTACACACACTCAATCACACACACCGGTGAGAATCGGCAGCCAATCGCGCACAGCGTACTCTCAACCGGAAGCGACCGTCCACCTGGAGGACTGCATCGAGCACTAGGGGATCACCCAGGACAGAGTGCCAACCATATCTGAGCATACATACATACATACATACATACACAGATATACACATTCATAGACACACATACACACCAGGGTAATTTTAGAGTATCAAATTCACCTGATCTCCATGTTTTTGGACTGTGGGAGGAAACCGGAATCCCCGGAGGAAACCCAAGCAGACACGGGGAGAACATGGAAACTCCACTCAGATGTGGACTCGAACCCAAGACCTCAGTGCTGAGAGGTGAACATGCTAACCACTAAGCCACGGTGCCGCCCAAATAATAATGATTTGCTAACCCGAGGAACCTTCCAATCCCATATGAAAGAAATGATCAATTGGTGTTGAGTTTAAAAAAACAACAACTTTTTGGCCAAAAATAAAGGAATAATTTGATACAAGAAGAACCCAACTCAGATCATCACAGAAGGAATGGATGTATGTTAATAAATGAAATGAAGTTGACCAGACAGAACGTGAACTCTCTTGGATTCATACGGTTTGTAATCAAATAAAAGTCATTAAGATTAAATACTAATAAAATTAGCATTTTCCATACTGTCCCAACATTCTGATCTGGGGTTGGAAATAAATAAGAAACATGTACCCTCCAGGGCTCTGTAAAATTTACCATCAACATCAATATTCA
>BRDA01078365.1:8988-18988 GCA_036984385.1 Crenuchus spilurus
TATACGGGGACACCGTGTCGGATTCAAAACCGTAAACAAAAGGAATGTAATGAAAATGAAAATATGAAATTCATCAAAACTTTGGTCATGAAAACATGAAAATGAACTCATTTTTCGAATTCAACTATGAGGTTGAAGATATTTTCAGAAAAATTTGGGGCCATAAATGCCAAAACTTAGGCTGTGCCACAGGGGCATATAGTGCACTACCCCACCCCCCACCCCCAAAATATATTTTTTCTAAAAGCCGTAATGACTACAATGTTATATGAAAATGGCAATGTTGACATTTTTGGGATGTACTGGCTTCCTGTTTCAGCTGCATATGTGCCCATTGAAAATGAAAACATTTTAGTCATTTCAGATATATTAGCAGACCATATATGTGTAGTACTGAGCTTACTGGAGAGTGATGAGACACATGACGTGCAGGTACGATGGATCGCTTACCAATAGGGTATCAGAATGGTATGTTTATACTTATCATCCAACCACAATCACATTCACTCTTTCTGGATGGCCAGTTTATCTGGATGTTTTTTGAATGATGACAAACCGAAATGAAATGTAGAAATAACGAGGCTGTTTTTAAAATATAAGGAGTAGAAAGTACCGATATTTGCATGAAAATGTAAGTAAGTAGAAGTAAAAAGTCATCTAAAAATAATTACTCCAGTAAAGTATAGATAACCAAAATTTCTATTTAAGTATAGTAACAAAGTATTTGTACTTTGTTACTTGACACCTCTGCCTATACCCTCTTCTCTAACCTATACTCTTTATACCTATACCCTCTCTGTACCTATACTCCTTTTAGCCCATACCATCTCTGTACCCTATACACATTATACTCTATACCCATGCTGTACCCTATACTCTTGCTGTACCCTCTACCCCTTATACTATTTACCCTTTTTTACACTGTATTCTTTATACCCTATTACCCATGCTGTACCCTATACTCATTATACC
Source organism: Crenuchus spilurus (assembly GCA_036984385.1). Taxonomy (NCBI): domain Eukaryota; kingdom Metazoa; phylum Chordata; class Actinopteri; order Characiformes; family Crenuchidae; genus Crenuchus; species Crenuchus spilurus. The sequence goes on from BRDA01078365.1 coordinate 9,961, forward strand.
CTATACCTTCTCTTTACCCTATATTCTATAAAATTATAAAACATCACAAACAAAATAATGACAAAACCCAAAGCAATATTCATAATTTTTAAGAAAATGAAGCAATTTCTACTTCTAAACACTCTTTACCTAACCATGTCTTCCTATTCCCAATTTCACCCAAATATATAAAACCAAATCAACCTGTCAAACTCTGAAAAGTCAGCTGAGAAAGTGTATTGATAGATGTGAAGCTGCCACGAGTGGTGAAGCATATATTTTTTTGATCACCGAATGTGTTTTCCAGAGGCTTTTCGGGCTCTAATAATTGTTTCACAGGCCTCCCCTAACACCCTCAGCAAACACTTATTGGAGGAAATCACAAACGCCGAGTATTCTAGGAGCCGCTCCGTTTCGTCTGGCATCCCTTGTTGTTACGGTGGCACCGCTGCTCTGTCGCTTCTTCAAAAAAGAGAAAAAAAGAGAAAAGAGAAGGAAAACAGAGCGGCTTTGTTGTTGAGTTCTTCACACACGTATCGCATATTCATGCGGATGTACTTAAGTATTTTTCTGCTGGCATAAGCAAGCGCCATCGCTGAGCTCAAGTGCCTCTCTCTCTCTCTTTCTCTCTCTCTCTCTTTTAAAGTAGGCATCTTTGCCTACTCCACCATAACAGCTGGTGCAAAAATGATTGTTGTTTTTGATGCTTTTCCTTCACATTTGCTGTGTATATGCTGGTGTGACAGTGCCTGGAGTGGGACATAAAGGCCTCTGATTCAGCTCATATTATCTCGGCACTGGCCAAACAGAAATGCTTTGAATTAGATGTTGTTGGGATGGTGTGAGACTCCTGGGCCTCTGTGCTGATCCGATAAACCACAAATTTTACTTTAATCTGCATGCGGATGGTGTATCTGCTGTGAGATTACTGCTCACCTACAGAAACAACTAAATGATCATTAAAAACCTCATGAGACAGCATCCATGCCACCCCAGGAACTAACCTCATATAGCATGCAAAATGCACCAACTATACAGTTTACCATCATCTGAGAGGCAGAAGTAGTCCCAAATGTTCCTGATTGGGGTTTTAAATCCAAAATTGCTGGACCATTTAGCTTCACTGTCATAGCTGTGAGGCTTAAAGCAATTAAGAAAGGTCTCAAACATCAGTGAGCAAGAAGAAGTGATTTAAACTTCAGGAAATATGAATTTATTAATATTACAGTGAAAAAGTGCATTGAAATGCATTTTATGATATTTTTACACACTAATTAGCCAATATTACATTTCAGATGATGTAAAGAGTGTTACATATTGTATAAAATAGTGGACAATCTTAAAATTAGATGCTACAAAAGGTTCTTTGAACGTAGAACCACTTTTGGTTTCTTAAATAACCATTTAATATTAATAGACTGTGAGTTTGAAGAATCTTAAAATTGGTCAAAACATCAAGATTTTAAACTGTTAAAAAATGTTATTTAGAGAACCAAAAGTGGTTATTTTCTGGCATCACTCAAAGGGTGCTGGACTACTTTTGTAAAGACCAAACAGACAAACAGGTTGGAGCATCTCTGAAGTGACTTGTGAGATGCTCTCAGTGGTCAGTACATGCCAACAGTGGCCTCCAAATTCCCCAGATCGCAATCTGATCAAGTATCTGTAGCACATTACCAGCAGGAAGTATCAGAATCACGATGCCTCAATTTCCCAACTTACAGAACTTAAAGGATTCCAGGACTTGGAGTAAACTGGTTTATATGTTATGACTGATATGACTGATTGAGCTAATGTGCCAGTTCCAGTGACCAATATTATGTTTATGTCTAGGAACAATTTCCAATAGTGATTCATCATTGACAATGAAATGTTGTCTAATACGTATTGTGTAAAGGCTGAGTGTGTGCTTACCTAATCTTACTCATGCAGTTATTTATGGTAAAAGATGGTAAAAGTGAACATTGGACATTTCTGTATTGTACATCCTTTTCTATCTGATCTTATGAAATATTTGTTAAAATATATTAGTTTTATTAAAATGTCTGTTGGTTATAATGTCTAATCAACACTTTATGTACTACGTCTCTAACTGTGCAGGTCTGTACATGTTACATCAGTTCATTTATGACTGCAGCGCAACAAAAATGGCCGCCTCACTTATGATCTGCACTAAAGAAGAGCAGGGTGCTGTGATTCATTACAGGTGTGTTTGGACATCTACAAACTAAATAGAGTGATACCGTAAGAAGGTGAAAGTTTGTTAAAAGTCATTATTACTGGTGAAGAAGCCATAAGATGGAGACTCACATCTAATGAAGGGATCACAGCGCAACCTGTTTTTTGCCTTTAAACTGATTCAAATCAATTCTACAGCCAGAATGCGGCTCATTTTTGACTGACTATTAATATAAGATGTTTAAGGGCTGATACTGATAATTTTTATGTCAGTTTACATGTAACACATATGTAATATTTTATTCATTTGATTTGAATGTTTGACACAGGACTGCATTTCATGATTTCTTTACTTTCTTTACATCTTTTTTAAAAACCACACAGCCAAATAAACCATCCTGATGGATTTCATTGATCTAAAATTGACCAAAGATGGTGAATTTTCTTAGCTAATTGCATCTTTGTCTGGACTGTCAATAAATCTAAGACTGTTTGAGATGCAGTGTTACTGAGCCCGTGGGGAAAAGGGTCCTAACCCGACCCTCTGCTTTCCTGTCATACTAACAGACGTGTATGCAACTGGTCAAACCTGAGGCTGTGAGAAATATACACAGATCTATATTTATAATTCTGATTGAGTGCTAAAAGAAATGACTTTTCTTGTATTCTTGGTCTACAACCTGTTTAAAATGAGACACGTCCTCTGTTTCTGATCAGTTCGGACTCAAATATCCAATAAACAGTATAGCTATGAAAAACAACAGGCTGCTTAAATTTCTGGAGGTTCATTTGTAGCTCATTCCTAGTGCAGTAACTTCATAAATTATCGTAATTAACAATACCACCTGGAGCTGTTTCCTATTGATCAGCCAGACCACAGTAAATCAAAACTACTGCTGGTCAGTCAAGCTCGCAATGTGCAACTTAATTCCCCGGTAGTGCCGTTCTTATACTTCAACTTTCTCAGTTTTTAAAATTGTCTTTTTTTTCATCTCCAAGTCGCTACGTTTTTGTATTTTTAATTCTCCGCTCTTTTTGATGGCTTGTTGCTCTTCATGTGATGCCAATAGGCTGTGGGTTTTAAAAGGGAGCCGTATCCTTTCAGGGAGCAGCGTGTATAAATATTTTGCCATTGATTAATACGATAGGGCCCAAACGTCCCACTCTGTGCTTTGATAGTTGACTACCGTGGCCCACGTGATGCTATAATGGTAACACTTGGGTCCTGGGTGAAAGAGCTGTATCCTCACTCGAGCGGGATGAGTCTTCATCCTGATCACTCTCTGTTCAATTTTACATCAGTGTTTACACACACGCCGTCCATGGAGTGTGTGTACGTGTCCACAGAGTGTGTATGAGGTTTGTTTGAGGTCATGCCACATTGAGTTGATCAACTTCTTCCCGTCTTTAAGTTTGGGTTGAAGTTGCGCTCATTAATGCAACATTAAAAATGAAGAATGGAGGTTCTTATTAAAAATGATTGGTAATACGAGTATCCAGTAGCAGTACGGATCAGTTTAATGTCTTTAAGCCTGGCTCATGCTAAAGGATTTAAAAATAATGTTGAAAATGTGCCAATAATTGTAGGCAGGATGTAAGTGCAGGTGGAGGATTCATTTAACATGAAAGAGTACAAAACTGAAAACAAATGATGCTAAACACTGACGTTAAGTCCTAGACTGTATATAACTACTGGGCAGTACACTTCTGCTTACTTAAATTGTGATATTTTGAAGACAAAATTGATGTTTGTACATTAGATGGAAGGCAAGGTAGTACTAACACTAGTACTAGAACTACACCCCCCTCTTGTGATGCTCCATTTGAGTGTCTGTTAGCACAACTTAATGCTGAATAAGGTATCACTTCCCTTCAATGTCAAAGTGATTAAAACTCATTAATATAATGTAAAATTAGCCAAACCAGGCAATAGCTGCTGTGACGCTTCATGGGGAGAATGTCAATCACCTCATCAACACACCCTTTTAAATATCCCCAAATAACTTATATAAACACATTAAAAACACAGATGATATTAGTAATTAATTAACAACACAACTGAATAAAGAAATTAATATCAAAGTTTGTTGTAGCTCATTGTCAGCAATCAGGCTCTGGAGACATGGAACTTCACACAAACTACTTTTATTTAACGTGCATGAGGGCACTAAACATACACATAATGTGACTCCCACTGGATAGACATTCACATATGGCATTCAATGAGCAACACAGACAGACACAAGGAGGCAGTACTTATAGGGGAACTAATCTAGGCTTACATGAGGTGAGCAGGTGAGCACAATCACGAAACATGGTGAGACATCCCGGGGGTGGAGACAATGACATGGACACCCAGAAGTAGACGGGGGCCATGTGAGGCTGTGACACTCACATTCAATAAAACAGTTGTGGGTGGGGTTTAATATTGTACTGCAACCAGCCACTAGAGGGTGTCAGAGATGTTTTGGCCTCACTCTTCTTCTGCTGCCCAGTTTTCATATAAAGTCTATGTGTTAAGTACGACTGCAATGACAAAACCAGATCAAAAATACAATGTAAAGAAACAATGCATATACAAAAGACAAGGGCAGGTGCAAACAATTGTGAACATGGCAACAGAGGTGAGAAGAGACATATGCAAATACAATAACAAGGGGTGTGACATGATATGGGAAACAAGTCAGAGACTAAGGGTAAACAAAAGCACATGGTATGAGATAAGGGACATTAATAGATGTAGTCATTGAATAATTTATACTTGGTACTAGAAAATTTATTCATTAAATAATTTTTACAAAGCAATTAATAATTTATACTAGTCACTAAAAAGGTATAATAGTCACCGAGGAATTTACACTCAGTGTAACTTTACACAATAATTAATTTATAGTAGTCACTGCATAATTTAGAGTAGTGACTGAATAATTTATAGTAGTTACTAAATCATTTTTAATAGTTACGAAATTATTTATAGTAGTCACTAAATAATTTATATTAGTTACCAAATTATTTATAGCAGTCATTGAACAATTAATAGTAATAATAATTGATTTTGGTCGAAAATAATGTAATTATTTACTGAATAATTTTTACTTCTAATTAAATAACTTACAGTAATCACTGAAAAATGTTTAGTAGTCACTGAATAATTAATACTAGTCAATAAATAATGTATAGTAGTTATTGAATAATTTATTCTAATAAATACAGAATTTATAGTAGTTGTTGAATAATATATATTAGTCAATTAAAAATGTATAGTAATCACTGAAAAAATGAAATGATTAATGTACATTAATCACTCAATATTTTATAGTAATCACTAAATAATGTATAGAAGTTACTGAATAATACAGTAAGTCTCACCTTGTGGTGATTTTGATGTAAATATGTTCACTTTTAAGTGTGTTTATTAAAACTTTAATAATAGTTTGCCAAACAAAGTAACACATTTATGACTAATTAATTATTCAACATCAGTGTCGTGAAGCATACATTGGTTGATGTCCAGTCTTAAATATGGAGGTAGTTTAAAAAATCACTCAAAAAGACAAGAACTCTTACCAGCAGGCCAGACAGTAAAGTGACAGAACCACCTTTTCACTAGCAGAACCCACACAAGAAAAAAGAAAGAGCATCAGCACATTTACTTAAGCAATATTTTATATAGTCTAAAATTCAGTCTCTTAAATGCACACAGACCAGTCTGACAACTTCCAGCTGGATTGTGAGATCCGCTCAGCACGAGAGGGCCGTAAAGAGGTAAAGCAGTGCTTGGCTGTGTTGATTTTTTTGCCCTATTGTTTCACCTTCCTCAGACGAGCTGTCATGACTTTAGGAAAAAAAAAACTAGTTCAGATGATCTGACAAAGGTTAGGAGTAGCAGAGAGTGAAGGAGAGAGAAAGAGAGAGAGGGAGAGAGGGAAAAAGGAGGAGTGAGGCAAGCGATCAAGCCTGTGTCCTGGTTTCCTTGATAGATAATGATGTTTTGAAACAGTGTGGTGGTAGGATTTTTAGCCCACACTGTCTGATTTTTTTTGAGTTGGGTTTTTTCGTGTGTGCAGAAAGAGTGTGGAGATGAAAGCAGGTTCCAGGCTCTGCCTCCACTGCACATCTGACTGAGGCAGGTGTTAGATATGCTGATGACTAGCCGAGACTAAAGACAATACAAATTTGAAGTGAAAATGCTACTGGCACGCCTCCTCTGTTCTTAACACACGAAGCCCCCACGACCATCAATTATTCATCCTATTGTGCGTGCCTGTGTGTGTGTGTGTGTGTGTGTGTGTGTGTGTGTGTGTGTGTGTGTGTGTGTGTAGGAACATACATATACAGTATAGTGTTGGCTTCTAACTACAGAGTGTTACCTCAGTGAAGAACCAGCATGTGTTGTGTGTGTATGTGTGTGTGTGTGTGTGTGTGTGTGTGTGTGCGTGTGTGTGTGTGTGTGTGCACTCTTAGCAAAAAACATGGTTCTATGTTACCAAAAAAATGGTTCTTCGACACAAAAACAAAGCCAAGCTAAAAGAAGACGACTCTTCAAGGGTTGTTTATTAAAGACAATGGTTATATATCCTGTAAAAAGGTGGTTCTACTTAGGGTTCCAACAGTGATGAACTATACATAAACTCTTAAAATCTGGTTCTTCTTAAGGCTTTTTAATAAAGACAGCATTTATATATACACTCTTACAAAAAGGTGGTTCAATTCAGGGTTCTTTACTAAAGACAGTAGGTGCTTCTTCAAGAGTTCTGTAGTAAACTATAGTGTTATATACATTCTCTTAAAACATGGTTCTTCTTAGGGTTCTTTAGCAAAGGAAAGGGTTTTGATAAGTTCTATAAAGAAGCATTTCATCATTAAAACTCATTCTTGTCAAAACATGTTTCGTCTATTGCAACTGCCCTGTACCTGGAACATCAGAAGAACCCATTTTTATACTGTACAGAACCCTTTTCAAAGTATGTATATAGAATGTACAGTATACTGTATACAGAACCTTATGCAATCATTTCTCAATCAACCTGAAAAACCATTTCATCATACAAAAAAAAACATAAAAAATTAAATGGTTGTATAAAGAAGATATAGTTCTAAAGAAAAAACAATTGCCTTTACTAAAGAACTGCTGAAGCAACTTTTAAAATCTTTTTTAAGAGTGTAGAAGACAAATAAGTGTCCACTTACTTTAATGGCTGTTTGCACAGCAAAATTAGATTAGATTAGATTCAACTTTATTGTCATTGTGCAGAGTACATGTACAGAGCCAATGAAATGCAGTTAGCATCTAACCAGAAGTGCAAAATACAGTGTTATATACATAAAGTGCAGGGGAGTAACCACAGCCTGGATGCTGTAATTACAATATGCAAAAATATACAGTATAAATATATATATATATATATATAAAAAATATACAAATGTACAGTAAACAATGTACAGTGGAGAGGAGAGTTATAAAGGAGGATGGTAGTAAATTGTACACAGTGCAGAAAATGACAATGAATGTAGAATGTGTATAAAAGTATATACAGTATGTACAGTAATAAATTAGTGCAATATGGATTGTGCAGATGAGAGTGAATATATTACATTACAGAAAGTGCAGGTGCAGTTAAGTGACAGTTAAATGTTCCTTCAGATCAACTCCTCTTGTATATGGTTTATATACCATTGAACCATTAGAAAATAGTGCCATATAGCAATAAAAAAGGTTCTACCACAACCTTAAAAATAAAGATTCTACAAAATTTATTTGAGCAATTCCATAAAAGAATATGGTAAAAAAAGTTCTGAAGTAGTTCTTTAGTAGAATTTATGGTGATTAAAAGTTTTGGTGATTAAATGCTTATTTAATGATTAAATGGTGGTTAAGTGATTCTTCCTGTGATCCTTATGTTTATTTAAATGTATTTAGAATGATCAACAGAGAAGATTCCTTGGATGAGAACACCATACTACACCAAAATGAGTTCTTAGGTGAGTACACCCCCTATATCGATAAGAGTCATTGGGCGAGTACACTACACTATACCAATAACAGTCACTGGGTGAGTATACCACACTATACCAATAAGAGTCATTGGGCGAGTACACTACACCATACCAATAAGAGTCATTGGGTGAGTACACTATATTATACCAATAAGAGTCATTGGGCGAGTACACTATATTATACTAATAAGAGTCATTGGGCGAGTACACTACACTATACCAATAACAGTCACTGGGTGAGTATACCACACTATACCAATAAGAGTCCTTGGGCGAGTACACTATATTATACCAATAAGAGTCAATGGAAGAGTACAAGACTCTCCAGCGTATAGTGAGGACAGCTGAGAAAATCTCTCACGGGCATTTACAACAAGCATTGGATCCGGATTGTATTGTAGAAGACCCATCATATCCATCACAAGGTCTATTTACCCTTTTGCCTTCTGGTAGAACATACCTCAGCATTCAGACCCTCACTGCTAGACTGTCCAGTTTCATCCCTCAGGCTGTCAGACTCCTTAATGCACACAATCTGACTCAGTGACTAAATACCACTGCACATTTGCACAGCACTGTATACTGTCCCACTTATTGCAATATTTACACATTTGCACAATCACACAAACACTGTAGGCAGGAATCTTGCTTCATATTAGTCAATCACTCAGTACCATGTACTAACCATCATATTTCTCCTGTCCTGTAATGTGTCTTAATCTAATCAGAGAGCTTCTACTATACTCTGTACGATTGCATGCTTATGGTATGTTGTCAATGCCATGTGTTCTGTGTTGCATCTGTTCCTGAAGAAACCTTGATTGGTTTCATTATATGCTGTACTGTATATGACTAAAATGACAATAAAACTTCT
>BRDA01078365.1:23988-31488 GCA_036984385.1 Crenuchus spilurus
TTAGAAATGTTGGCCAACTGAAAAGTATGAACATGAAAAGTATGAGCATGTACAGCACTCAGTATTTAGTTGGGGCTCCTTTGGCCTGGATTACTGCAGCAGTGCGGTGTGGCATGGAGTCGATCAGTCTGTGGCACTGCTCAGGTGTTATGAGAGCCCAGGTTGCTCTGATAGTGGCCTTCAGCTCTTCTGAACTGTTGGGTCTGGTGTATCACATCTTCCTCTTCACAATACCACATAGATTTTCTCTGGGGTTAAGGTTAGACGAGTTTGCTGGCCAATTAAGAACAGGGATACCATGGTCCTTAAACCAGGTACTGGTAGCTTTGGCACTGTGTGCAGGTGCCAAGTCCTGTTGGAAAATTAAATTCCTTCTGTCAAGCCACTCTTGAACAAGAGACAGCATCAGAAGCGTCTCGCATGGGCTAAAGACAAAAAGGACTGGACTGCTGCTGAGTGGTGTAAAGTTCTGTTCTCTGATGAAAGTAAATGTTGCATTTCCTTTGGAAATCGAGGTCCCAGAGTCTGGATGAAGAGAGGAGAGGCACAGAATCCATGTTCCTTGAAGTCCAGTGTAAAGTTTACACAGTCAGTGATGGTTTGGGTGCCATGTCATCTGCTGGTGTTGGTCCATTGTGTTTTCTGAGGTCCAAGGTCAATGCAAACGTCTACCAGGACGTTTTAGAGCACTTCATGCTTCCTGCTGTATCAACCCCCTCACACTTTTATTATAATTACTAAATTATTTAAAGGGATACGATCTTAAAATATGTGCTCTCTTTAGCTGTGCCACAATAACACAAGGCCTCATAGTTGTTTGTATTGTTCAGGCTCCGCTGTAGGTGGTTATCAGGATGTGTTTTCTGTGTTATGGGCATGAGAGCTAAACAACAAGATTTTAAGTAGACTCAGTGATGTAGTCATGTTGTTAGAAAGTACCCCATCGTTTTCTGTTGGATTTACATATAATCTGTGTAAAGGTATAATTGCTTTGAGTTCTAAGGTAGGGGAGGGGACACCCTGTAAACATATATTGTATATAATTAATTGTAACATTGGTAAAGGGTACAGCACTAAACAAAATAGTGTTGATCAAAAATGCTTTATAGTCTCTAAATCTGTTCTCTGTAGACTAGCATCTTTTCCTGGCCTTGACCACCACCATGCAGGTCATGGATTAATGGGAAGATGCTAAAATGATGATCTAACTCTGATCTCATTCCTAATTTGTGGAGTTACATCTCTCCCCATGCTACAACCATAACAAATCCTGCTCATTCAGCCTATAAGGAAGCTAACAGGACAGTGTCTGTCTCTGTGACTGGATGCTTCTTTCTGTTCCTGTGGGGTGTGGCTGTTGGATTGGATTTAGGACAGGCAGTACAATTTGGGCACAAGGATAACAAGCTTTTGAGTACAACTCTATTCCATTTGTTCTTACTAGGGGTGTAAAAAATTACCGATTTTAATCGGAAGACCAATTTTGACTTAAGGTAGGTATATACTCCCAAAAAGTCAGTTGACTTCCATGCAATCTTTCAAGCATGATATCTCTGGTATTTTTTAAGATTTCTGGAGTACAAGTATTTTTGGAGTACTGATACTTTTGATCAAACCTTTGTAAGTACTAGATTAGCAGGCTTGAATATTTAATTAGGTGCGGAAAAATGACAAAAATGGAAACTTGTCTTTATCTTCAATATGTTTCATCTGTATTTAATTTCCTTCCATCAGGACATGAGTTTATTGGTTATAAATAAAAGTCCAAAAAATAAAGTCAAAATCTTTAGTGGTTTTTGAGATATACCGTTTAGAAAATACATAACTTTCTGCCTCTCTGTGGCCATATTGGATGCTAATTTGCATAATTTATGCAAATTATGTAACCTAGGAATTATTTGCCATTTACTGATTAATATCGTTCAAAAAAACTTTATGAATCATTTAATGTTAGACATTTTAGTTTGGGAGTATATACCTACCTTAAACAATGTGAATACATCGGTATATGGACCCCTGAATAGGTCTATTTGTAGCATAAACCGGCCAATGGCCCGATCAAATAGCTGTCAATCGGTTTGGTGTTGCTGAACTGCGCTCCTGCTGCTCGCTCTGCTTCTCTCTCTCTCTCCCTCTGACTAACTGTCGCGATATTTGTCACAGTCATGTCTCGTCACCAGAGTTGCCAGGTTAGCGGTTTTCATGCCAATTTGGGCCTACTATTAAAAATTACCAGGGCCGCCAAAAAAACAACAAAAACGTTGTTGCCTTGGATATTACTTCAACACGGCAGGTAAACGTATGCAAAGTCGACACTAAGGAAGAGTGAATACAACAATAACAACAAAGAGAGCATAACGATATAAGGAAAGATATATAGATAGATAGATAGAGAGAGAGAGAGAGAATATGGGGAAACACGGGAGCCGGTATTGCTAGGACTGGGAAAAAGAAAAAGGTTTGATGGACTGATAATAAATCCCTTATAAACAAAATACTAAGTCGTACACTCATAGTTATTTTGCCATTTGCTTCAAACGTGTGACAGACATATATTTTTTGTGCCAGTTTAAGCTTCTGAAGGGCTGGTTTAAGACTTTGGGCTGGATATTTTTTTGGACCTGACAACCCTGCGTCATAGTCAAGTTCGGTTTTTACACAAAGAATGGAAAACTAGACAAAACCGTTGCTGTTTGCAAAGAATGCAAAGTCACATTCAAGAACAAAGTACACCGGTATTACAACAAACCTCACCGCTCACTTGGTGAGACGACATGGTGAAAGTGGTGATGAGGACGCTAGCACACATCCCCCACACTAACATCCCCATCGTATCAGCAATATTTGCTGCTCACCCAAAAACTACAAACCATAAACTCTCTACCTCAGTAACTGCTGTTAGCATGCACATCTATATGTTACAGTATGTTACATATCTCTTGCACCTTATCCGCGCCACGGACATTCCATTGTACCGCATCGGTACTGCACTGTCTTGTCCTGTCTGTTAAGTTTGTCTGCTATATTTATTGTATTTATTGTAGTGTTTAGTCATCTGTTGTCCTGTTGCACCTAGCACTTTGTTGTGTACTGTACTGTCATTGCATGTTGCACTATGGTTCCGGAGGAACGTAATTTCATTGCACTGTGTACCTGTACTCAGATGTAATGACAATAAAAGCCACTTGAGGCTTGAGCACCGCTAGCATAAATGACACGGCAGGACTAAAACACAGAAAAACAGGACTTCTTCCAGCCAAAACTCAACCACAACTCAGCTAGAGCCAAAGTAATAACGGCTTCAATAACCCAGTTCATTGTCAAAGACTTAAGACCATACTGTGTGGTGGAGTATTTGGGCTTTGGAGACTTGTTTAAAACATTGGAGCACCGGTACCACATCCCAACACAACAGTATTTTACTGAATTCACATGTCAAATACAACTTTACTAGTTCTCTAGTATTTCATTAATCTAACTGAAAGCAAGCAAAACACATTTTTAGTATTAACTTATGTTGACTCAATGCAAAATTATCTATTTTAAACAAGTAACTTGTATTATTTCCTACCTTATTATACGGAACCAAATCGTATCGAAATCCTTCTCAATCAAATCGAACCGAATCGAATCGGTCCAATTTAAAATATATCGTTTCTGAATCATATCGTACCACATGAATCAAGATACATATCGGATCATCATTTATTGGACAGATACACACCCCTAGTTCTTACCCAAGAGCTGTTCAAAAGAACTGGACTAGTGACATCAGACAAAGAGCAGGGTCAAGAAATGAAAATAAGTTGTCTGCATTAAACATCTTGTTATTAACACCTTTGACAATTGTAGTTCTTCTAGAGAAATGCCTGTGAAGGTGTTTTCCTCTCTTAATTATTTTTCAGACTTCACGCTTTGAAGATGGTGGCAGATTGCATGGCATTGCACTGCATTGTTTTTCCATTTGAACCATCAGTTGGACAAAGTCCCAGTCATTTTCAACTTTCACATGAAAAGCCCTGCATCAAAGAGAAAGAGAGAGAGAGGAGGAGAGTGAGAGAGTGAGTAGTTTCACTGAAATGATGAGGAATTGTGGACAACAGTGCAACTCATTAGAGGAATTATTCAGAGCTGATAGATGGGATCAGGGCGCGCTAAAGAGCACTACACACCAGCTGGAGAAAAAATGATTCTTTATGTTTGTAAGGAAGAAACGAGACCATGTAGAAGAGCCAGTGATGAACGTTAATGAAGCTCAAATTTGGTCTGAAACCTCGAGATGATATTCAGACATTGATTTTAAGGAAGCGATGCTAATTTTTAGAACACAGGTGTTAAAATGGGATTGTTTTAGTAGCGACATGCAGAGTGTGGGCGTCTCTTTGATCACTTGATCCCTTGGCTAATCTCGAGTGGGGAGTTGCTCCGCTGCAGCGGATCCGTGGGCTTCATCACGGCCGCCAAAGACAGAGCTCTTCACTCGAGTAAACCCAACCTGACAGGCTTCATTCTCAATACCACCGCCAATTAGAATAGAGCAAAAAGTAGGGTAAAAACAGAGATACCATGCTATTGACTCCCAGCGGAGTACGTAGATTTAAGCATCTTCCCACTGTTATGGTCCTGCTTGGAGAAAATATATATGTCTTGCAGAGCTTAGTATTGATTGTGAATTATTGAGTATGAATGTTTCAAGAAGTGCATTTTGAGATTGAGGCGAATTGTCAACGCATGATCGCATTAGCTACATCTCCGGCTTGTCAATAAAGGACGCCGCTTGAGGATTTCATTTGAATGCATTCGTAATCGTATTTATTTAATCATCTCAGGATTGTTTTGCTTCTTCTTCACGCCAGAAAACAACCCATAACGTTCAAGAGCATTTGCACCCCAAGACATCATAAGTTTTTCAAGCTAGAACCAGTCGCTGTACTCTTAGTTTTCTCCCAATTCAAATGAGAACTGCTAGGATTCCTTCTGCCACATTGGTCTTGAAAGTACGTGCCCAGCGCTCGAGCACTCCAAAGCATATCATTGGCATATTAATAATTGAACGCAAATAATCATTGTGTATGCAGTTTGTGAGAGAATTTGACCTGAAAGATGGAAGCGAGGGTTGTAACGTGAGAATTAAATCGGAAGTTACAGGAGCCTTTTTGGATATTCTTTTGGGAAAATACAAACAAGAATCCCCAGAGCGCCAGCCATCGTAAGTGCGCACTGACGCTGCTTCATCTTCCTACAAAATGACACAAATTCATTTCCAGAGTCTGTGAATGATTGTAGAAATTGTTGGTGCTCGACTGGGCCCATACCTGTCTGATAGTCCCGTCCTCCTGTCCTCTGCACGGCCCATTGAAAGACATTATTTTAGGGTCATATTTAGCACCGCTGGTAACTGTTTGTGCACAAAAATAGATCCTATTAAGCATTCCCCAAGTCACTGCTTTCTCCCCTCCAATAGTGAGGTCCCCTACGGCCTTCAATAATTAATGGCAGGGATTTCTTGGGATTCAGCAGATATTTTTCTCCCCCTTATTTGGTGGCAACATTCTTTTATTTACTACATGTATAATGGAATAAGAAACCACGCACAACTCCACACTTTATCTTTAGGCTAATTTTCAAGTAGCAAAGAAAGGTTCTTTTCTTTTGGTCGTAATAAGGAGCCCCAAGCTTTCTTCTCGTTTTCGTTTGTGGCGTCTATCAGCAGGGATGAATGAAAGGAATTTAGGATGCTAATGTATCTACACTAGGCCTTGTAGATGGCAGGTTGGTTTATAGAGCTTCCTTCTTATTTCAGATGTAATTTATTGGCAAAGTATTTGGTGTACAAGTTGTGTCTGAAGTCATGAGTATAATGTAGTGAACAGGTTCACTCTTACACTTTAAAATGGTTCTTTAGTAAAGAAAATGGTTATGCACAGAACCATGAAACCTCAGGACCCTTTGCATGACTAATGGCTCTTCAGAGTGATGATGAGTGTGCTGTTGAAAGTTTTTGGAAAGGTTCTCTGTAGCCCCCAAAATGGTTCTATATTGTTATGATGTCAAGCTTGTAATAAGAGGAACCCTTTTTAGTGCTGTACAGAACCGTCTAAAGTACAATTTTCATCCGTATGATAAAATCTTTAAGCAATCATGCAATGGGATCTTTGAGTGTTCATACTAAAAATAATGATTTTGTTTATTAAAGAACCCTTGAAAAACAAAAAGGGTTCTTTGACTCATAACAATAGTGGAACCATATATAAGGGTGGTTCAAAAACTCCCACCCTCTTATTTTTTGGATTAAACAGTCTGGTAAAAAATGTTTCAAAATAAGTGATTATGACCAGTTCATACAGACATCATAACAAAAAGTACAGAAACCAACAACAAACCATTTTATTACCAACTAAACTGTGGAGTAGAGCTGCAGACTCACTATGACTGACTATGTGAGTCATCAACAGCATCACAAACACTTGGTCTACAATTTAAAATGTGAGATGTAATGAATATTTAATAGTAAAGCATAAAAACAGAAAAAATCAGTAAATGTTGGTTACAGTAAGTAAACTAAACACAAACTAAGCAGCATTGTTTACAGTCACTGACCTTCTGTTAGTAAAACTTACATTTACAATAAATGTGATTTCATTTGATTGAGGATTGACCTCAAATATCAACTTATGTTGAACAAAATTGACACTTTTACTTTTACACAGTAGTAGCTTCAAATGGAAGGGTGGGAGGAAAGAAAAAATAAATCATGTATAAGCTGGAACACCCTTATATATATATATATATATATACTAGGGGTGTGTATCTGTCCAATAAATCGATTCATGTGGTACGATATGATTCAGAAACGATTTATTTTAAATTGGACCGATTCGATTGAGGAGGATTTCGATACGATTTGGTTCAGTATAATCGGGTAGGAAATAATACGAGTTACTTGTGTAAAATAGATAACTTACATTATGATTCAACATAAGTTAATACTAAAAATGTGTTTTGCTTGCTTTCAGTTAGATGAATGAAATACTAGAGAACTAGTAAAGTTGTATTTGACATGTGAATTCAGTAAAATACTGTCGTGTTGGGATGTGGTACCGGTGCTCCAATGTTTTAAACAAGTCCCCAAAGCCCAAATACTCCACCACACAGTGTGGTCTTAAGTCTTTGACAATGAACCGGGCTATTGAAGCCGTTACTACTTTGGCTCTAGCTGAGTTTTGGCTGGAAGAAGTCCTGTTTTTCTGTGTTTGTCCTGCCATGTCTTTTATGCTAATGGTGCTAGTGATCGCCACTTCCCTCATGTCATCTCACCAAATGTTCTCCGTTCTTCATTTAAAGACCAAACTTCTTCCAAACTTGATTTTAAGCTCGGCGGAGCGTTGTACAGTATATATATATGGTCTGACGTTTGTCTTTCAAACGTGACTGTGACGAGTATCACAACAGTTCATGAGAGAGAGAGAGAGAGAGAGAGCGAGAGAGAGAGAGAGAGGG
>BRDA01078365.1:33988-38582 GCA_036984385.1 Crenuchus spilurus
TTCCTTATATTCCTCATGAGACCAGATTGGGATTTACAGAAGGTCAGGCTGTGGTCAGGACTTGGATGGGAGACCTTTAAAAAAAGCCTGAGTGTCTGCTGGACAACAGAAGGCTATATTCATGTATTCTGTGGATCCCTGTGACCCCATGCAGTGATAGAAACAGTAGCCACATTTACATGCAGCCTAATACAGTATCTATTAATAATCCGCCTAATAGCTCAATTGGAATAGAATACGTCCATATATATATACAGTGGTAGCCCTACTTACAAGCATCCCCACTAACGAGTATTCCAGGTAACGAGTCGAGATCTCGGAATATTTTTGTTCCAGGTAACGAATAAAGTTCCAAGTAACGAGTAGCGTAAATTAGTTCAAGTATGCCAACCACTAGGGGTGCTGCGGTCGTAGCATCCCCTAGATGCTAGCGTAGAAGAGGAGGTCAGTCATTACCTTTGACCGCTGTCCAGTAAAAGTGAAAGTGACGCAAAGAAAGCAAAAGATAGTGAACAAGAAAGTTAGATACATTTTACTATTATTTTTCATATGATAAGTGTAACCATGCCATACACGTACACCCGTCCTCCTGTCCTCCTTAGCCACCAGCCTACACGAGCACCGTCGGTCTCCCTCTCCTTAGCCACCAGTCTACACAAGCACCGTCGTCGTCGTCCCCAAACGTAAAGAGTTAATTTATTTTTCTATTATAATTCTATTTAATATTATTTGTTACTTTTTAACTACAAAATTCCTTTTCATGTGTTTTATTTTTTTAAACCCATATAAACACATTATTTATCATATTAAAGTATACTGCATATTGGCCGGCTGACATGGATTAATCAGTTTTACATGTATTCTTTTGGGGAAAATGCATCCAGCTAACGAGCAAACCAGCTAACGAGCTCAGCTCCTGCACAGATTAAACTCATAAGTAGGGTTACCACTGTACTTCAATAGGAATAGACTTGTCCATCTGAGGCCATTCCAATTACAATTTTTTGTTTAACAAGGTGGGTAATTCTTAAAATAATCAAATAAATAAGAGAATAATAGACAAGTAAACATCTGTATCTGATTATGTTCCTAAACATAAAGTTTATGTATCTGAGCATGTGTTTACACAGCATCTGGAGCCTGCAGCACGTTTACACTAAGGTAAAATAATAATAATACATGTGTACAGTTCCTAAAATATGATGCATCATTTATTGAAAACTTTTTCCAGAGTAATATATAGTCACAAATCAGTTAGCATGCTAACGTGTTAGCATTCACATCGTTAGCTTTGTAAAAAGCTAAAAACTAGAACGGAAAAGTCTACTCAGACACATTTCTAAAACTAAAGACCTTATTAACAAAAGAGATGGTAAACCAATAAATGTTCAGAGGTGTCTCTCTTTTACTGCCTCACGTTTTTCCTCAACTTTACGCTAACGTGGTGTAGTGATGTCTCGTGTTTACCCTCCTGTCGTCATTGTGTTCACTGGCCTGATCCCTTCTGCTCTCCCTGACTACGTTTGGTATATGTTCCCCCTTCTTCTAGATTCTTCATTCAATAGAGTATAACTCTGAGTCTATCCCCTTGTTTCTTGTATACTTTGCTTTTGTTTTGAATAAAGTCCTTCCAAGCTTGTGCCTATGTCCAGCCTCCTTATCTCCTCCAAAATGCTGCTCTGAGTTTTCTATCTGATGACTTGAAGTATGAATATAAAGATTATAATCAGAACGAATTCATTTAAATCTTAGCAAACACAGCCTGTGTACTTTCAGATGAGAAAATCCTGATTCCCTGAGCTAGCAGAGCTTAGCAACAATAATTCAAATTTATATAGCACTGTTGTAAAACTTAAGGGCTCTTTACAGAGGGGAAAAATATACATAAATAGGTTGTATGCAGTGCCTTTAATACATTCTAGACAGGGGTGTCCAATTTCAGTCCTGAGGGCCAGATTCCTGCACAGTTTGCTGATCTTCCTGATCAAACACACCTGATTCATCTCAGCAGGTTTAACTGTAGTGTCAGAGCAGAGAAATCAACAAACTGTGCTAGACACAGAACCTCCAGGACTGGAGTTGGACACCCCTGTCTAGAACCTGCCAGCCAATCAGAAAAGAGTATTTGTTGCGTATGTGTATAAAGTAGGTTAATGTAATAGAAGCATTCAGCATTTCTATTGGTCTGTTTATCTTTAAACGTTCACAATGTAAAGTGTAAACCATCTCTTAAGAATTTTCACATAGTAAACTTAACAGAGCTGGTATATTACGCATATGCATCTCATTATGCATTCTTGTCGCATCCCGTTCATCAGTGGGGAACATTTCGAAACTAACTTTGTTTCACCAGTTGGCAGATTTGGCGAGTGATAAAAATGACCCATCCGCGAGGATAACATTGACTGACAGCACGGCAGGAATGGAAATAGCTCAGTGTTACACACTGTTACCTACACCAGTTCAAAGCACAGGCTTCTCCCAGCATTTCAAAGCTTGTTGTGCTGCGCGTCCTTGATGTTTGGCTTCCAGTTCGACCCTGTTGGTATAGAGATGATGTGTTGGTATTCCTTCTCTGGGCAAAGCACAGACTCTCTCATATGTTAGGATCATTATGAAGACTTGGTTTTAATGTTGATCCGTGATGCTTATAGCGCCAATCTGTCACAGTAATATGATGGTCAGTAGTAGTTGGCACAGTGGACAACTGCTGGGCATCCTTGTCAGCAGATGGAAGCATAAAGTGCTCTAAAATCTCCTGGTAGGTGTTGACTTTGGACTAAACACAGTGGACCAGCACCTCAAAGCATCACACACTGCAGAAACTGCACACTGAACGTCAGACAGCTTGGATTGTGTGTCTCTCAGACTCTAGGAGCTGATTTACAAATGAAATGAGGACTATTAGACCAGTTCTGGTTCTGTTTAGTCCAGGTAAGACACTTCTGATGTTGTCTCTGGTTCAGGAGTGTTGATATTAGGAATGTGGCAGCTGTAGCTCTGAGGGATACACAGTATTTATACTGTTTATAGTCATTTACTCAAACTCTCAATTTCTGATTTGGGACTTGAACCCAAAACCTCAGTGCTGAGAGGCTAACATGCTAACCACCCAGTATTATACTGGGAAAGAAAATCACAAAAACTGGTGTGTAAAAGTTGGCAATCATATTCTAGGATGTTGGAACATCAAAATGTAAAAGATCCAAATGGTTTCATAAGTCATGAGTGTAGATGCTTAGAGGCCATATATGTGGTCCATACTTGTAACCATTAAGCCATTAATTGTTATTAAAGCAGTAGACATATACATTGTGGTCTATTGTTTCCATATATAAGATAATACAAGCTAACATTGCTAATTATGAAGGCAATCATATAAATTATACAGTCATATTTGACCTGAGATACCACATGACAAGGTTTACTGCATGTATAAATAAGTGAGCACACCAGTCAGTTGTAGCAGAGTGTAAAACCATCATCCCGGACAAAGGACGTGATGTGACTGATGTGATGATAACAGGGTACCGGGTGAAGCATGGTGGAGGCAGCAGCTCAGAGCTTACAAATGAATATGTACCGAAAACGGAAGCATGAAGTCAAGCCTCGCTTTTGTCATCCATGCCGAGGGTGGCACCCATAATTAGGTTGGTGGTTATAAAATTCGGATATAAGACAACATAATTAATGTTTTCATCCAGCATGAGCCATGTTATCTCACGTTTCTTGCCTTTTGAAAGTTTCAAAAATGCACGTCTGGAGTTCCTCCCCGGCTCTGAGCAGGCGAGGCAGGATTGTGAGAGAGCCGGAGCAGCAGGCTGGGGAAGTGAAGTGTGCTGGATGGCGTTCCTCTCTCTGCTCTCTTCCATTTCAGGCAGCGCATCTGGGACGAGATGAAAAGGCGCTTTACTCTGTTCATCACCTGTTTTCCTCCCTCCCTCGCCTCCCCGCGCCCCTGCTCCGCTTCGCATTGATGCAAACGCCAGAGAAGCAATGAGAGAGCCATGAGTGAGTAGAAAAATATTGGTTTGGCTTCTCGCCTCCGGTTATGTTTTGCCTATTCTGTTTTCTTTCTTGCTGCTTTGTGTTCTCGTTTTTTCTTCCCGATGGCTGCACGTCACACACGTAAATCGCACCTCCAAGTAAATTCCACAGTGCTTTAGCTCCAGGCGCCCTTACATAAGTGTGGGGTGTGTTTTGGGGAGCGGGGCCACAGGGGTGTGGGTTAGACTAACACATTGAGGCCTGAAGTTCACAGCTTTTACTCTACCAGATGGTGAAATATTAAATAATGAAAAATATCCAGGATTTTGTATTGACTGAGTATACGTGATATATCCAACACACTGCTGTAGGACTGCTGGAGGTTCACTGTCCACTTCTTGTTGGTCCACCTTGTAAATGTAAAGTCAGAGACAGTATTTTCAGTACAATAGTGACACTGAGGAGTTACAAATATCAGCAGCTCTAACACACCACCGCAACGTCAGTGTCACTGAGAATTAGGGATGCACCGATACCGATACCAGCATCGGGTATCTGTCCGATACCACGTGCGTGTACTTGTACTCGTATTCATAAAAGTGCTCCG
>BRDA01078387.1:0-12947 GCA_036984385.1 Crenuchus spilurus
ACCTCAGTACATGATCTGGTCATTTTCCTGCTCTGACTTGTCAACAAGATCTGGTAGATGAGGTGAATTCAGAGTGTTTGAAAAGATCAAAATATGCCCCTGCCTCTGCCACGTCCCAGCCCTGCCTAGTGTTTTGTTCATGTAATGTCTCCACCCACAAGCCATGTATTATTGTTAACACCTGTTTCTCGTCTGTGCACAGCCCCATCCCCTCTTCATGCAGTAATCAGTGTTTGCTATGTAGCTTCCTTTTGTTTCTGTGTCCCTCGTAGTCATTGTACATTAGTGGATATTATTATGTGTTCTTGAATATACATGTTTGTTGGTTCTTCACAGTTGTATGTTTTTCAGTATTGCCACAACCTCATCTTTGTTTTGTTTCAGTAGCCACCATTGTTTTGTTGTTTATATGTGTTTATTTAATAAAGCCTGTCATTGGGATTCCACCTCTGCATCCTGACTCTTCCTCAACCCCCTCGCTTGTTACATCTTAATTACTCATGCTCCAGAGAAATCTGTGAGCTCCAGAAAGCTAAACAGACTCTAGAGCTTCTAAACCTCAGTAAGCTTTCCTCCTAAAGCTTCTATATTCCAGAAAGCTAACTGTGCTTCTGAACTCCAGAGTGTTTCCAGCAGGGAGACTTTCAGAAAGGTAAGTATGTTCTACAGTGCCATTGAAGAACCACTTTGGTTCCTTTCTGTAAAAGAGATGTGTTAGCGTGAAGAACCCTTTGAAGTCTTTTTGTGATGTAGTTTGTTTTAAAGAATTTAAAGGTTCTTCACACTTACAGTTTCTATTACAGAAAAGGAACCAAAAGTGGTTCTTCTATGGCGTCACTCAAAGTCCCTTTATAGTGTACTTCTGAACGGGTGGTCTAACAGGACTCTTAACGAGCTTGTGAACTCAAAATAGTGAACAAAACACTACGTGGAGAACCAGAGAGTTCTATATTTTCACAAGATGTCTGTATTCTCTGAACTCTGAGCCCAGCCCACGTAAAACCTCTCATCATCCTGTAAGGGAAAAAAACCCTGCTGTGAAATCTCACAGATCAAGAGTATCAGCCAGTGGCAGGACTCAAGACTACAGAACAGACAGGCGGCCAGTTTCCAGACTGTGTTACTGTCATCATCTTGCTCACTGAAAGCCAATGGCTCCGTGAGAACAGACCTGGGAACGTGATGGTGAACAAGAGTGCTGTCCTTTATTAGCTGGAGCGAAGGGAGGAAGCCATTTAAACGACCCAATTTAAAGCCGTCCAAACACAACTCAGTGTCTCCGACATGCAGGAAATGGTCGGAGAATTGATTTACAGTGCAGACATTGATTTCAGTGTCAGGACAAACAACAAAGTGAGTTCATTCGAAGTTTGTTACACTAATAGGCCTCCAGAAACATAAGACAGACCTCTTATTGTACGTGCGAGGAGGACATGGCCAGCAGGGTTAAAGAACGCCTTTAAGAAGGACAGAGCAGAAATGAAACTGTGCTAAACATGGTGCCTGTCTGTGTTTGGATAATGTGTGATCAGGGCTTAGATCGACATTTTAATTTCCGCTGGTTTTCCCCTTATCCCACCCCACGTTAGACTTCAGTATTCCACTAAAAGGCTTTAGTGAAGACTCTGTTCTTATATACACACCTCTGTACTGCAGGAAATCAGCCTTAATCAGAAAGTGTGGAAAGATTCAAGACAACGATAAATGGGACATTAAGAATTAATAGTGTGTACGATAACTGTCCACTTCATTACAATATGCCTCATTTATACCACATACTGCTGCTAACAGGAGGCCATTTCTACTTGAGTGTAATTGATGGTGGTGGGTAATGATGAGGCATCTGAGGTTGGCAGTTGTGGATGGAGGTTAGCAGCTGGTCTGGTGTGTACCACAGGAGAATCCAGTAAACAATCATCAGTGGCCTCCATTTTCTCAGAAAACACTAAAGAGAGCTAATTAGTAGGGGTGTAAAAAAACCCAATTTGAATCGGAAATCCGGTTTTGACTTTACTGATGTGAATACATCGGTACATGGACCCCTGAATTGGTCTATTTGTAGCATGAACCAGCCAATGGCCCGATTAAATAGCTGTCAATCGGTTTGCTGTTGCTGATGTGCTTGCTGCTGCTGCTGCTACCCCCCCACCCCACCCCAGTAAAAAACTGTATTTTATTGTTTCTGAATTCACGTCAAATACAACAACTATACTTGTTCTCTAGTATTTCATTAATCTATCTGAATGCAAGCAAAAACACATTTTTAGTATTATGTTGAATCATCATGTAAAATTATCATCTTAAAAATGACTGGAAGGAGGAAAATCTATATACTAATCTCTTGACAATAGTAGATGTTTGCAGAGAAACTGACCAATGCTGAAAGGATTAGAGTGTGAAAGACAAATTGTGAAAAATACCAAATGGGCTATAGTATGTAACTGTACAGAGTGATGCTTGCAGGCTGATGAACTTTTATTGTGGCCCCAGATCGATGCCACGACCACTATTATTAATATTATTGTACACTACATAATGTCAGACTTAACTGATGATGTAAATCTCTTTCAGTAGTTTGATTAGAGGAGGATGTGAGTCTTGGTTTCTCCTAAAACTTCTTCCTCCAGCCTCAAGGGAGTTTTCCTCGCCACTGCTGCCTTTGGCTTACTTACATCATGTTTTGGGTTTTGATTCAAATTGTCTGATGCTAATTATGTAAAGCTGCTTTGTGACAACATCCATTGCAAAAAGTGTTTTATAAAGACACTTTGAGTGATTGATATTAGTGTTGTGAATGATTCAGAGCACAGTCAGTGACACTGACATGGTTCTGAATGTGGTGCTGGCCTGGGACAAGTAATTGTTTTGAGAGACCATTGGGAACAAATGTCTTTGGAAACTGCCAGCACAGTTGAGGTGTCTCATTTGTTTAACTGGGTTCTCTTGATCTACTTTTATGACTTGTGTGAACATCTGATGATGTTTTAGGTCATATTTATGCAGAAAAATAGAACATTCTAAAGGGTTCACAAAAGCACTTTAAACCACTGTTTGTAACAAATACAAGCATTTGTAAGCAAAGGTAACATTGGGAGTCTTGCCCAAGGACTGTTATTGTGTAGTGTGGTGCACTTGCCCAGGCTTGGGATTAAACCCTTGTCAACTACATGGAAGTGTTGTTATCCACTAAACTATACCAGCCACTATTGATTGATAGGCATATTTGTGCAGGCATTTGTGAATGCAGGTTACCATGTGATCTACATATAGTGCATAATTTTTTAAAAATACATAATTTTTTTCAACCATTCTTATATGATATATGGCATGTGTTGAAAGCAACAGTTTCTGTCTCCCCAGTGTTGCCTTCATCTTCAGCACTTGTTTCTTTAATCTTACTCTGTAAATGTAATAACTCCAAATGATGGTACATTACCATATAATAGATGTATATATTGTAGGTTTATGTAGAATATCATATGTATTAATATAATTGTTGCACCCACAAACTTGTGAAGTGAAAAGAAAAAATGGTTTTCAAAAGTTTTAAGAAATAAAAATGTGAAAAGTGTGGCGTGCTTTTGTAATCAGTCTCCTGTACTCTGATTCCCCTAAATAAAATCTAGTGTGACCAACTGCCTTCACAAGTCACTTAATTAGTAAATAGAGGCCACATGTGTGTAATTTATTCTCAGTATAACTACAGCTGTTGTGTGAAGGCCTGATGAAGAACATTAGTGCTCAAATCATGAAAGCAAAGGAAGACAGATCAGATATAAAGTTGTGGAGAAGTCTAATGCAGGGTTAGATTAAAAAAATAAGCTATGAACATCTCATGGAGTACTGTTCAGTCCATCATCTGAAAGTGGAAAGAGCCTGGCACAACTGCAAACCAACCAAGACATGGTCGTTAACCTAAACTGACAGCCCAGGCAATGTACTTTGGAGGAGCTGTAGAGATCCACAGCTCATGTGTCCTACTAGTAACTATTAGTCATGTACTCCACAAATCTGGCCTTTATGGAAGAGTGGCAAAAAGAGCCATTTCTGAAAGCAAGCCATAAGAAGTCCTGTTTGCAGTTTGCCACGACATATGTGGGGTCCACAGCAAATATTTGGCAGAAGGTGGTCTGGTCAGATGAGAAATTTTAGCCTCTAGATGTGAAAAGCTGGCAGGCAGATTGTCAGGATTTAGTACACAAAACAGGAGGTCAGACACGTGCGGATAAAAGTAGAAGATGATTGTTTTACTGGATGAATGTAGAACACAGTATAAACAACACCGCAATCTCACTACAGGCTTCAGATGACAAAAAGAGCTGTACAAGAGCGAGGCAAACAAAACAGAGGGTCGAGGCAAAAACGTAGTCAAAGACAAGAACAGCTAATATCCAAAACCAGGGATCAGAGGTTAGACCAGGCAGACAATATCAAAGGACAAGGCTAAAGGCAAAAGGTCGAGAACGAAAGCAAGAGATCATAAATACCAGACAATAAAGATGATAGATAGGAACGCTCGGTAAGGCACTGGCAAGTGGCAATACTTCGCGTTGAATGAGAGTTCTAGAGAGGTTTATAAAGGGTCTGTAGAATGAGTGTCAGCTGTGATCACTCAGTATTCCGGTGAACTTGATCTTTGGACTGCGTGCTGGCGTGGTGAGTGGGTGTGTCCTTCTCCAGAGGGAGTCTGGGAGTTGGAGTTCGCATGTTCACCGGTCGATGTGGAATTCCTGACATCACTCCCCCTCCAGGCCCCCGACAAAGACCGGGAAGGACGGCCACGATGATGGGTGTTGGTACAGAGGGAGTGGCTTCTAGGACGGCCTCTGGGATGGGGACCAGGGCGCTCGGGATGAGTCTGATGAAAATCCGCAATCATAGCTGGATCAAGGATGTCTGATGCGGGAACCCAGCATTGTTCCTCCGGGCCGTAGTTCTCCCAATCTACCAGGTATCAGAGAGTCCCCCTGATACGACAGGAGTCCAGAAGGGCACGAACTGGGTAGATAGGGGTTTCAGATTCACCGGTAGATGTCTGTGCTCTGTGACCGGAATCATTGTCTCCCAAAGGACCAGAAACCACGGGCTTTAAAAGAGAGACATGAAAAGCATTAGATATCCTGTATCTGGGGGGAAGACGTAATTTATATGAAACATGGTTAATCTTCCTGAGAATTAAAAAAGAGAGAGAGATAAGATAAGATAAGATAAGTACTTTATTAATCCCTTGCGGGAAATTCAGGAAGAGGACCAATATATTTAGGACCAAAAAGGACCAATATATTTAGACTGTAATTTGTTACGTCCCTTTAGGTCTCTGGTTGACAGCCATACTGAATCGCCCGGGTGGTATGAGGGTGTCTCTCCTCGGTGACGATCCGCGAAGGCTTTGTTTTTTCTAAGAACCTCCTTGATCCGTCTGTGGGTGGCCTCCCAAATCCCTTCACTCCTCCGCATCCATTGATCGACAGCTGGTACCTCCCCTCCGACCGCTGTCCATGGTGCTAAATTAGGTTGGAAGCCCAGAACACATTGGAAAGGTGTAATACCCGTAGCGCTGGAAACTAAGGAATTCTGAGCCATCTCGGCCCAAATCAGATAGCGGGACCAGTCATTAGGGTTTTCATGGCAGTATAAATGGAGGAATTTAGCGAGTTCCTGGTTGGTGCGTTCGCATTGTCCGTTAGACTGTGGATGGTAACCAGACGTTAAACTGATATTAGATCCTAAATGTTCAAAAAAGGCTTTCCACACATGTGATGTGAATTGGGGGCCGCGGTCTGATAGTAAATCATCGGGAATACCGAAATTTCTAAAAACCTGTTGAAATAATGCTTCAGCAGTCTGAAAAGCTGTGGGGATGTTCGGGAAGGGCACAAATTTCACAGCTCTAGAAAACCGGTCGACTACAGTCATGATGGTAGTAAATCCTTCAGATGGTGGTAAGTCAGTCACAAAGTCTAGAGCGATGTGGGACCAAGGTCGCTGGGGAATCGGAAGAGGCATAAGTTTTCCAGCGGGTAGTTTTAGGAATTTTACATTTGGCACATACAGAACATGATGCTACAAATTTATGTACATCGCTCTGAATAGATTCCCACCAATATCGGATGAAAGAGAGGAATGTGCCCAAGTAATTAAACGTTCACGGAACGGTGTCGGTACGTAAGTTTTGTTTTGGCGACATTGAACTGGTATTGTAATGTCTTGAAGTGCACGGGCGATTTCTGTGTCGATCTCCCAAGTGATGGCTGCTATAAAGACCTGAGGGTCCAGAATGCTTTCGGGTGTTGGGTCTTTTAAGCCCTCTGGAGGTGAGAACATACGGGATAAGGCGTCTGCTTTAATATTCTGTGACCCTGGACGATATGTGACTTTGAAATTAAAGCGTGTGAAAAATAATGCCCACCGTGCCTGTCTGCGGTTTAAACGCTTAGTGGTCTTAAGGTATTCTAAATTTCTGTGGTCGGTGATAACCTGTACCGTGCGTTGAGCTCCCTCGAGCCAGTGTCTCCATTCTTCGAAGGCTAATTTCATAGCGAGGAGTTCTTGGTCACCTATGGTGTAATTTTGCTCAGCGGAGGTCATTTTATGAGAAAAATATGCAATGGGATAGAGTTTGGGAGGTCGACCTGATCTTTGTGATAAAACAGCTCCCGTTCCTATCTGAGAAGCATCCACTTCTACGATAAATGGTTGATGAGGGTCTGGTTGTCTAAGGACTGGGGCTGATGTAAAGATAGTTTTGAGATTGTTGAAAGCGAAGGTAGCAGCTGAATTCCACTGAAATTCTTTAGCCGGGATTTTAGTTAGGGACGTCAGAGGAGCTGCGACTGTACTGTAATTGCGAATGAATCTTCTATAAAAGTTAGCAAATCCTAAGAATTGCTGTAGCTCTTTTAAGGTTCTGGGTCTGGGCCAATTAAGTACTGCCTCCACCTTTTTATCATCCATGGCAATACCACCTGCACTTATTATAAAGCCTAGATATGACACCGTCTCAACATGGAATTGACACTTCTCTGCTTTTATAAATAGTTGATTCTTAAGGAGACGTGAGAGTACCGATCAAACATGTTGGATGTGTTCAGTGTGATTTTTTGAGAAGACGAGAATATCATCAAGGTAGGAGAGGCAGAAAACCCCTAGCATGTCTTTGAGGACATCATTAATGAAGGACTGGAATACGGACGGACTAATGCTGAGCCCGAAAGGCATAACACAGTATTCGTAGTGCCCCCTAGTGGTGATAAATGCCGTCTTTCATTCATCTCCAGCATGGATCCTAATTAAATTATACGCGCTGCGTAAATCCAATTTGGTGAAGATAGTGGCTTCTCTGAGTAATTCTAAAGATGATGGTATGAGGGGTAGGGGGTAAGCATACTTTTTACATATTTGACTCAGTGCTCTATAGTCTATACATGGACGCAAACCTCCATCCTTCTTTTTAACAAAGAAAAATCCTGCAGCCATAGGTGAAGTGGACAGTCGGATGAATCTTTGGTCTAAGGCCTCCTGAATATAGGTGTTCATAGCCTTGTCCTCTTCTTGGGTAAGTGGGTATGCTCTGGCTTTGGGATAAATCTGATTATCTAATAACTCTATGGCACAGTCATAGGGTCGATGAGGAGGTAAGGTGGTCGCTTGTCTCTTACTAAACACCTCTTTGAGGTCAGTATATTCAGGAGGTATATGTACGGGGGCCTCAGATGAAGGGCTTTCGATAGATGTCGACAAGATGTGTAGTGTTGGCTGATGAATACAATTTTGACGGCAATATGCTGAAAATTTCACAATGTCCTTTTTCTCCCAGTCAATAACAGGGTTATGTAATTCCAACCATGGAAGGCCCAATATCATGGGATATGCACACTGTTCTAGGATTAAGAAGTATATATTCTCAAAATGTAGGGCGCTTGTTTGAATTCGGAGAGGTGTGGTGCGATGTGTGATTCTCCCTATAGCCAGAGGAGCACCATCCAGCGCGCTGATTTGGAAAGGACGATGTAGTAGTTCCCTTTCGATCTGATGATGACGGACAAGGCTGGCGTGTATAAAATTTCCTTCAGCTCCGGAATCCATCAGCGCTGAAACCATAAAAGTATCATTAGAGCAGTAAACTGTACTAGGAATGCGATATGACTTAGACTGTAGACTAAAAGTAGGAATTCTCACCACATTAGCGCACGGTAAATGTGCCGTGCGCTTTCCCTCTGGTGTAGCCGAGATGTTATAAGGGCGCAGTCTGCAATCTCTCACTAGATGATTCGGAGATGCGCAATACAGGCATAATCAATCATATCTCCGGCGAGTCTTCTCTTCGGCGGAGAGGTGAGAGGAGTCGCACTGCATGGGTTCCACAACATCTGATCCAGAGGGTTTGGTGGTGGTATTCCTTAAGTGAAGGCGAGGACGCGGTTTTCTGTCCGTGAGAAGATGATCTATACGAATAGCCATCTTGATAAGTTGTTCGAGGGTTAGATCATCATCTCTGCAGGCAAGTTCCGTTAAAATGTCATCATTTAGACCCAATCGGAACATAACTATGAGTGCCTTTTCATCCCAGCCGCTCGCAGCGGCCAAAGTACGAAACTCAATGGAGTAGTCTACTACAGAGTGGCAACCTTGTTTTAGCCTAGGTAGTAACTCTCCACTGGTTTTATCCTGACGGGGATGGGAAAAAACTGTTTTAAAGTCAGTAACAAACTCAGAATAAGACAATTGCGAACTGCAGGGCCATACGGTTGTGGCCCATTCTAGCGCTTTGCCACTTAATAGTGAGGTGACAACCCCAATTTTAGCTACTTCCGATTGTGGGGGTGAATGGGATAAAAAAATGTCACACTGCAAAAGAAACCCAGCGCATTTCTCAGGTGAGCCATCAAAACGCTCTGGTTGTACAGCTCTAAAGGGCGACTGATACGGTACGGTATCTGTGGGTGCCCCTTGAACTTGAGGAGGAATATTCGGGGCAGATGTTGGTCGGAGAGCAGTCTCTGTGAGCTTCTGTAGATTAGAACACAGCATGACAATTTGTCCCTGTTGTTCCGTGACGGTCTGAGCAAGTTTGTTCAGGTTGGCTGACATTTCCTGTAACATCTGCTGATGATGTCCTAACAACTGACCTTGAGAAGAGACTGCCTTTTGTACAGGATCTGGCTCCGCTGCCTGCATATTTAAGGCGAAGTATTTTGTCAGGATTTAGTATACCAAACAGGAGGTCAAACACGTGCGGATAAAAGTAGAAGATGATTGTTTTACTGGATGACTGTAGAACACAGTATAAACAACACCGCAATCTCACTACAGGCTTCAGATGACAAAAAGAGCTGTACAAGAGTGAGGCAAACAAAACAGAGGGTTGAGGCAAAAACGTAGTCAAAGACAAGAGCAGCTAATATCCAAAACCAGGGATCAGAGGTTAGACCAGGCAGACAATATCAAAAGACAAGGCTAAAGGCAAAAGGTCGAGAACGAAAGCAAGAGATCATAAATACCAGACAATAAAGATGATAGATAGGAACGCTCGGTAAGGCACTGGCAAGTGGCAATACTTTGCGTTGAATGAGAGTTCTAGAGAGGTTTATAAAGGGTCTGTGGAATGAGTGTCAGCTGTGATCACTCAGTATTCCTGTGAGGAATGGACACCAGACTGAAGTATGTAAAAGCTGTAAAAGTTTACTGAAGAAGCAGATCGTTACAAAGGTAACACAAGGCATACATACACAAAGGGCTAGGCAGTAGAGGAGTCGCAAGGCAGAGCAGGGTCAAACCAGAGATAGACAATACAGGCAGAGGTATCCAAAACAGGAGGCTAAGGCAGGGTCAAACCAGAGATAGACAATACAGGCAGAGGTATCCAAATGGAAGGTGAAGGCAGGGTCAAAACACAGGATTAGATCAAGATAAACAAGGCAAGACAAGGAACTAGATATAATGCTCGGTAATGTCACAGAATGGCAATACTTCGCATGGAAGTGAGGGAGGTGAGGGTTTATATGGGCATTGTGAAATGAGTGTCAGCTGTTCAGTATTCGGGTGATTGGGACCTTTGGACTGTGCTGCGATTGGTGGAGGTGGTTTGAGGAATTGGAGGTGCATTCTTGGAAGTGGAGTTCTGTGAAAGGCGGCGATTCCTGACATCACCCCCTCCCGACGATCTACACACGAGGACGCCCCCGGGGTCGGGGAGCCGGCTGAGCGGGATGACTGCGGTGGAAATCCGCTATCAAAGCAGGGTCAAGGATATCGGAGGCTGGGATCCACGACTGCTCTTCCGGACCATATCCTTCCCAGTCGACCAGGTACTGGAGTTGGCCTCCACTGCGGCGGGACCGCAGCAGTGAGCGGATAGGATAGATCGGGTTGCCAGATCCGTCAATCTGCTGCTCAGAGAATCCTCCAATGGTCCAGGCACGACGGGCTTAAGCAGAGAGATATTAAATGTATTAGAAATGCATAATGTGCAGGAAGTGTTAACTTATAAGTGACTTCATTGATTTTCTTGCAGATAGGGAAAGGACCTATATATTTTTAATTTAATTTGGTACTTCCCTTTATGTCTCGGGTAGATAACCAGACACGATCTCCAACTTCATATGTTGGGTTCTCGGCCCGATGGAGATCAGCGTAGTATTTATTCTTCCGGAGTACTTCCTCTATGTGGGCGTGAGTCTCTTCCCAGACCTGTTCGCTGCGGAGCATCCAGTCATCTACTGCGGGGATGTCCGAGGTAGTGGCAGTCCAGGGTGCTAGGGGTGGTTGGAAGCCTAAGAGGCATTGGAAGGGGGTAAGACCAGTGGCTGAGGATACCAAGGAGTTTTGGGCGATTTCTGCCCAAACGACGTATTGGGCCCAGTCAGAGGTATTATTGTGACAATAAAGTCTCAAGAATTTGGCTAGTTCTTGATTCATCCTCTCACACTGACTGTTAGTTTGAGGATGATAACCAGATGTAAGGCTTACTGTGACTCCCAGATGTTCAAAAAATGCAGTCCATACGTGAGAAGTGAATTGTGGGCCTCTATCAGACAGGATGTTCTCTGGGATACCGAAGTTCCTGAAGACATGAAGGAACAGGGCTTTGGCAGTCTGGAATGCGGTGGGTATTTGTTTAAAAGGGATGAATTTGACACCTTTGGAGAATCTATCTACTACTGTCATAATAACAGTATTTCCTTCGGATGGAGGTAAGTCGGTGACAATATCGATGGCTATATGGGACCATGGTCTATCAGGAACAGGTAATGGGACAAGTTTACCTACTGGAAGAGTTTTGGGTGTCTTGCATTTGGCGCAGATGGAGCATGAGGCTATATAGTTATGTACATCCTTGGGTAGTGTCTCCCACCAATATCTGAGAGAAATTATGTTAATAGTTCTTCTCTCACCAGGATGACCAGAAGTAAGGGAGGTGTGGCTCCAAGTGAGTATTCTGGATCTGAATTGCTCTGGAAAATAGAGTCGGTCAGGAGGGCATTGTTCAGGAACATTAATGGTATTTAGAGCTCTTTTTATTTCATCATCTATATCCCACTGTATGGATGAGACTACTACATGGTCTCTTAAAATGTTTTCGGGTTCTTCAGGAATACAGGGACTCTCAGGATGGATACGTGACAGAGCATCAGCGACACCATTTTGCGAGCCAGGGCGGAATGTAACTTTAAAGTCAAAACGATTAAAGAATAATGACCATCGGGCTTGACGAGGGTTGAGTCTCTTGGCTGTGCGTTTTTATTAAGTTTTTATGATCAGTGTAAACTGTGACAGGGAACTTGGCACCTTCTAGCCAGTGTCTCCATTCCTCAAAAGCCAGCTTGATTGCTAGAAGTTCATGATCTCCAATACCATAATTTTGTTCTGAGGGGGAAAGCTTATGGGATTGGAATGCTACTGGATGCAAGAGACCGCAGTCTGGGTGTTGTTGAGAGAGAACAGCGCCAGTACCAATTTTGGAAGCATCCACCTCAACCTAGAATGGTAATTCAGGGTCTGGTTGGAGGAGAAGAGGTGCAGATGTAAATGCCTCTTTAAGTGCTTTGAAAGCCTGCTCTGCGGTTTCATCCCACTTCAGATTTTTGGGTTTTCCCTTGAGAATAGTAGAAAGAGGAGCTGCAATAGCACTGTAGTTCTTTATGAATCTCCAGTAAAAGTTAGCAAAACCTAGGAATTTTTGTACCTCTTTGACAGTAGTAGGTCGAGTCCACTCCGTGATGACCGAGATTTTAGAATTGTCCATGATAATTCCCTCTGCGCTGATGATATAACCTAGATAGGCGATTTTAGTGAGATGGAATTCACATTTCTCTGCCTTTACATAAAGTTTATTATCCAGCAAGCGTTTGAGCACGGCCCGAACATGACTGACATGTTGAGAGTAGTTCTTTGAAAAGACGAGAACATCATCCATATAAACTAATAGATATTGGCCACTCATGTCTCTAAAAACGTCATTTATAAAGGCCTGAAATACAGAGGGACTTATACTGAGGCCGAAAGACATGACAAGATATTCATACTGCCCCCTAGTGGTGATGAAGGCAGTTTTCCACTCGTCGCCCTCACGGATCCTGATGAGATTGTATGCGCTTCTGAGATCTAGTTTCGTGAAAATCTTGGCCCCACGTAGTGTTTCCAAGGAAGAAAGAATGAGAGGTAGGGGGTAAACAAATTTTTTACTGATATTATTTATGGCACGATAGTCAATACACGGTCGAAGTCCTCCATCCTTCTTTTTTACAAAAAAGAATCTGGATGCTGTAGGAGAGGTAGATGGTCGGATTATGCCTTGTTCTAGAGCTTCGTCTATGTATTGGTTCATTGCTTGTTCTTCTGCTTGAGACAGATGGTAAGCTTTGGCTCGGGGCAAGACAGGATTATCAATGAGTTCGATAGCACAGTCATGACTACAATGGGGAGGTAACCCCTGAGTGGCAGGGTTG
>BRDA01078389.1:0-12651 GCA_036984385.1 Crenuchus spilurus
ATTTGTAATAGCGCTTCGTTAATGTTTTTTGCGTTTTGTGATTTGTAATAGCACTTTGTTAATGTTGTTGTGGTTTGCACTTCAGGGCCACCGTAGTATATACCAAAGAGTATATACCTGTAATATGATGTATATTATTATTGTTTCTTATAGACAATGACATTTACTGCAGCTAATGAGATTTTTTTTCTTTCATGCTTCCACCCCTGAAACCACTCCTCCGACTCAAGGTGAGTAAAAGCGCCTCACTTTCTTTCTTTTGTATATTTGTCTCAGTTGAATAGCATAAAATCCCAGGTGGTGACTCAACTGTGAACATCTGCTCTGTTCTACTGCAGGACTATAAATGAACATTTACAATGTACATAAATACACCAACTCCATGAGTAACCATTGCATGCGTGACACTGCACGGCAACACCAACACACACAACATACCAAATGCGCAAAATACGTATTAAAAGAAGTGCTCCGGTGTGACACGTTTACAGCCGGTCGCTGTGTTGATTTGTATGTGCCGTAGTTCTGACAGTGGTGAATAAAACACGCTTTATGGCTCCAGATGTTAGAAGTGAACGTTAATGTTTATGGACATATTGAACCTAATGTATTGAAACATGTTCATGCACACTGTTGGGATACATTTGGATATGAAGCTGCAGACGAGTGAATGCACAAATTGATATTATTCAGCTAAAAAAATGTGTTGAGCTCTCTCTCAGACATACAGATGTCTTCAAGACATTCTGCTAGTATTTGAGGCTGTCAGTGCAGTCAAGTGAAGCTGAAAGTATGTCAAAAGCAGGAACATTATGAGCATGAATATCAAGAAAGTATAGCTTCAGAGGCTCCATAATCACTGCTTAAAATGGTTTGGTTATCGTAATACATGCCCATTAAATGGCACCAGATTTACCAGCTGAACATCATTGGTTGCTGCTAGCAGAGTCTTTTAAATGCTTTAATCATTATATTTTCTTTAACTGGGTTAATTTTGGGCTCACTAATAACAAAGTCCTTATTAGGCAAGTCTAGTCAGTCAATGGTCATCTTTGCAATGCTGTGAGGTAGTTATTTCCACTCATTCACATCCAGACACCTCTCTTTTTGAAAGGGGAGAGGCCAACACACCTGAAAGCGAGGTTCAAATTACTGTTTCAAAAAAATCACTGATATGATCAGTCAAAAGCTTTAAAACATTAGTAGTTAGTAGTGTTTGACTCAGTGCAGTTCTCTACAAGGAGCTTTCCTACTCGTGTTGTAAACAGCATTCTGATTGGCTGTTGTTCTTGAAGGGCAAACAGACGCCATGTTGAGCATTATAAGCTTTCCCATTAACATTCCAGCCAGTGACTGGTCTCCAACTTTAGATATCTGCAAATAGCCCAGCTGAGAGGTAAGAAGCTAACAAATTAGCATAAATCACTAGCATGATTAGAAGAGCTAATACTAACTCCATTTGTTAAAAAACAAACACTGTAATCACAAAGTAATTAAAAAGTAGGCTTTAGAGTAAATATTAGGAAACTCTGCAATTGAATCTGCTTGAAAATGGCACTTTTTAGCAACAAAATACAAAAAAATTGGATGTTTGCTGTAATTTAGCTCTTGCTTGGCTAATGTCAGCACATTAACATCTTTTAAAAGCTTTTTTGCTGATGTTAAGAGTGGCATTCACTGTGAATATAATACTAAACATGAAAACACAGAGTGATGAAAAATTACAACTCTGAGAAAATTACAATTCTTCAAAAACACCCAACGTTCTGATTTCCAATTCAAATGTATTTTTCCCAAAGTGGAAGTCAGAGTCCTCTCAGTTCCCATGAACACAGCATATAACTATTATTGCGTTGTGGGTGCGGTCTTTCAAGGTTATTTTCTTACTTCGCATATTTTTTTTGATCAGCTGTGTTCAAAGATGTGCATGTCTGTGCTTCTGAGTCAGAGACTGTATGACCAATTTGCTGAAAAAGTGATGGCTTCCTCTGTATTCATTATAGCTCTGCCTCATTTGCATTGTTCATGTGTGTGCAGGCCTATATGTCTCGCTATGAATCATTCAAATTAATGATGAAACTGATAAAAATTGTTCATATTTTTTTATGAACTCCATGCTGTTCATGCACATTTGCATATCAATGCCACAAATGTGGCTCATCTGCCTGAAAAGCGCTCACAGTGCAGGTTAAATGTATTCATATTTTGAGTGAGTACTTTCGAGTGCAAATACTTTCTCTATATGGCTTTAAAGCTTATGTAGGTTATTGCCCTTAGCTTAAGTAGTTATATCCATCAGTAGATAGATGATAATAATGCAAAGAGCATCAGATGCTCACAGAAAATGAGCATCTACAGCCTGCATGATTAACATGATAAGTTACCCACGGGAACGACTGGATGATTTCTGTTTTCCTTTGTGAATATTATATAATAGGAGATATTAAGACTATATTATGTGGTTTTCTTAGGTTTGGTGGTCTGATTAGACTGTTGTGAGATCTGACTTGTTTAAAAATACACTGTGCTGGTACATTACGCATATTTAGATCAAGCTTGTGTAATTTATTTAAATGCGTGTGGAGATGGGTCTGTTGTAGAGCTGTATTAATTACAGGGTGAGTTTCTCTGTGCTACTGCAGTATTGGTTCATATCCACACAGCTTCAAAATGCACAAGGGCCAAACAACAAAGCTTTGGTGCTCAAGGTTCTGGGATACAAAACAATGTAAAAGTATTAGCATCTATAGTCCTCATCTGCATTGCAATTTCACTGCCCATTAAAAGACTGGGGACATCTTCCTCAGCCACAGCATTAAAAGCACTCAAAGTTGAACATTGGATTTTTCAGTACATTGGCACCTGTCAAGAGGAGGTATATAGCGAAAAGTCAGTTCTTGAAGATGATGTTCTGGAAGCAAAAAAATTGACAAACATAAGGCTCTGAGAGATTTTGACAAAGGCCAAAATGCATTGGCTAGACCACTGCATAAGAGTATCTCCAACATCAGGACTTTTGGAGTGTTTCCGGTGTGCAGTAGTTAGTACCTACCAAAATTGTTCCAAGAATAGATGAGTGGTAAACCTGTGACAGGTTTGTGGGTACTCAAAAGGCTCGCTGGACTCAATTATC
The DNA here is from genome assembly GCA_036984385.1 of Crenuchus spilurus. Taxonomy (NCBI): domain Eukaryota; kingdom Metazoa; phylum Chordata; class Actinopteri; order Characiformes; family Crenuchidae; genus Crenuchus; species Crenuchus spilurus. Next base: position 3,134 of record BRDA01078389.1, read on the forward strand.
TGTTGAAGAAATGTCATCAGGCTGCACTATAGAAAGTAGACAAGCTTCCAGCAACAGTTACTTATACAATATTAGGAATTAGGATTTAATGTTATGGCTTATTGATATACAATACCAGTAATATTAAAATGACATTACAGTCCTAACAAAATGGAAGTCTAAAATGGTAGAAGATAGGACTATTCCTCTTGGTCCATTTACCATAATTATTTTATGGCACTCAGCTTCCATTTGCATTAAGTGAACAAAGGAAAAAGATGTGTGTGTATGTATATATATATAAACTGTATATTGGGGTTAAAACAAATATAAAAAAAAAACTTGTGCACCTTTCTGTGACACATTTTTTTGGTTGTCTTGTGATATTATGTAATATGTACGTTTTTTTCTGTACAGAGAACAAATACAATATTTTTTAACATTTTAGTGCACAACTTCTATTTGTATTTTTAATTTAAAACATCTGAGAAAATGAAACCTACAATACTGCACAAGCCACATTATAAATTTTATTTTAAAATGTTAAATTCATTAAATAAAGGGCATGTGCAGTTTGAAAATGTGCAGAAGTTGTTTTCTGTAGAAGTCACAGAGCAATTGACAAATATAATTTATTTGACCCAAGTTGCCCAAATTTTTGCATAAGACTTTTCACAGTACTTGACTTATAGTCTTAAGACCCTAAACTCATTATTTAATAAAATCACAGTAAATGTGTTTGTACTGTTAAAGACATCATGTATCATTAGAATAAACACAAATAAACAAATGCATTAAAAAGTTCAGATGTACTGGCCAGTCAATAAAATGCATAAAGACTAAAACAAGCTGACTAAATACAGTACATAAAATACAGTACATTAGTATCAGCAAAATATGAAGCATTCACTGAAATTTTCAAGCCACTTTTTTCAAGCTGACCTACTTTTTTGTATTGTGTTTCTTCTTAAGGAACATACAAGCATCTCATGTGTAATCTGTCTTGGTGCTTTAACTTAAAGCCTTCTGTCTTTCTCAGTATCAGCTTTTGACTGTGGTTGTGATGTGAATCCAATTTCCACCTTGCCCTTGGTCACTGGTGTCCTACAAGTCCAAACCTTGTCAGGTAGGTTGAGCTCTGAAGCCTGTGAGTGGAGCAATTCTGACCTCAGCCCCTGCCTGCCTGTCAGATCTCATGCAATATTCAGCCGTTGGGTCCCATGGCGCACCTCGTCCAATACCACCCAGTCTGGGCAGCCCTGAGACAGCCCCTCCTGGACCATGGCTCAATTCAGCCACAGCCAGACATCTGCTCTCACTGGAGCCCTCAGTTCCTCATCTTTAAAGAGATAGGAAAGAGCCTTTAGGCCCCATGCTGTGCCAAAGAGTCTTTTCTTCAATAATACATGATGCAGGTGGGGTAGAAAAACCTGCCTGTCCAAATGACTTGAGAACAGTACACAGGAAGTTCAACTTAGTTCAGTTCAGTGTTTATTTATATAGTGCTTCAGACAACAGACTTTGTCTCAAAGCAGCCTTCTAGAAATAAAGGTCCAGCTACCAAATTAGAATCAACCAGGACAGCACTGTCATTAAAAAAAAACCCTAAGGATCATAAGGAACATTTTTTCAAGACCATGAAGAAGAACCACTGAGAGGAACAAAGACTCAAAAGGGTAACATCCTAAAAATAACCTTTGAGCATTATTTACAGTGCTGCATCAAAAATGTGAATAATTATATGGGGGGCACATGTAGCCTGGTGTTTGGGGACCCTGTCTTGTGACTGGAAGGTTGCTTGTTTGGTTCAGAACTTCCAAGACATGACTGAAGTGCCCTTGAGTAAAGCACTTGTATGTCTTGTCTGTATGTCGTTTTCTTCACTGAATGGATGGCTTAAAAGTGATTGTACACTTCCACTTATAGTTATTATTGCTATAATAATAATAATAATAATAATAATAATAATAATAATAATAATAATAATAATAATTATTATTATTATTATTATTATTATTATTAGTAGTAGTAGTAGTAGTAGTAGTAGTAGTAGTATCTAGCTATCTAATAGTGCATCTATAAAATTGAATATCATTGTTGTTCATAATTTAATTCATGAAAATCAGCAAACCAGAATCTCAAATTATTATAATATTTCATTTGGAGTTTGAGTAAATTACTACAAAAAGGTTTGAAATATCACTTTACATGTAATGAGTTTAAAATATATGACCATATATTTACCATTTTAAATTAAATTGAATGAATGAACGATTGCAAAATAAACTTTTTTTATGATATTCAAATTTTTGGAGATCCACTAGTACTGATTATCTTTCCAAGGAAATTATTTTATTTAAAAAAATACATTTACAGCTATTCAGCGATTCAACATTTGTCGGCTTGCAAAGCAGAAAAAGCAGTGGTGAAATGGTGAACATATAGCAAAATAATGATTCAACATGATTTTATAAATATTAAATAAATATTAAAATCTCTTAACAGCACTTTCAACAAAAACACTTGAATGAAGTTCAAGTTTGTCATATATAATGGTAAACAGAAATGTGTTAAAAACATGAAATAAATGTATATATGAAATACATACAATGGCTTCCTGTCTTGGTCATTATTATCTAGTAGCTTATCTATTATGGACAAAATCTGTACTTGAATCTTAGTCATTCTGCTATTGTGACACTTGGAGTTTTTTTGGTTGAGCACTGCAATTATTGTTGGCTTTTTTTCTTGGTTGATTGTGCAACCAAATTGCAGACTATGTTCATCTCAAATTAGGCTTGCTTATGTGATTTCTGACACTATGTGGCTTACTGTTATCTGTATAAATGGGCACTTTCAAGGCAAAATCTGAGGTAGACATGACTACAATGTGGATTTCACAAAGTGTAAGCACAATGTAACCCCCAAAGTGTAAAATAATGAAGTGGGTTGAATAATTGAAGTTGGAAACATGGCTAAAAATTAAACTGAAGTAAATTAATCAAGTGTGTTAATTAGCTTATGGAAAATGTCATACATTTACATGTATTATCAGTCAGTCATTCAGTCAGTCAGTCAAACTTTATTAGTAAAACATTTCAAGGAAATTGCAATTTACCGTTTTTCAAGTGACAGTCAAAATGTATAATATTAAGGTGCATTTACACATGTAAATAGAAGAAGATAAAAATAGTACAAACAATAAAAACAATTAAATATATAATCTAAAACTATAAAATGTTAATATAAGAGTGAAAAAACAAAATTGAGTAAAATTCAGTAATAGTGATAATAAATAAGAATTTATAAATAATAGGACCAAGAGTTGTGTGCTCAAATTTATCCAAACTATCCACTCAGTGGCCACTTTTAAGACAAAAATATCAATACCAATATCCCACTGCTGCCAATTAAAAGTTGAGGGTTAGCTGTGGACTTTGGTTAAGAAATCAGCCTTGTAACCAGAAGGTTGCTGGTTCAATCTCCTGAATCAACAACTGAAGTGCCCTTAATCAATGTAACCCCCAACTGCCCCCCTGGGTGCCATGGATATAACTATACTGTGCTCTGATGTTACCAGACCCTGAGCTAATCTTACAGAACACTTTGTTTTTCACACTGAAAAAAATGTACAGACCAGCCTTCTTCAGCATTCTGAGAAAATAAAACTGTTGACTTTGAGTTAATGGAGGCAGTGAAGGACTGTGTCAGATTACTGTAAAGAAAATCCCATAGGAACTCAGTAACACTGGCAGCCAGTAAATAATGATAAGTGACTGAAGTGACTGTGACTCAGAAGACTTCTTATTTGTGGCCGGTAGTTGTGTAACACAATGCCTTCATCTCTATCTGTTTAGAGCTGTAAATATCTGTTTCTGTAGCTGTATTTGGATTTAACTGAATATGGGCATGGCTTCATTCTCAAATGTAACTTTAAATGACAAGTCCTTTAAGCTATATCTTCCAGTTCTGTTGGAATTTTCTGGTAAGATTATTATGTAGTAATGATGAGGAACACTGAAAAACATGAGGGACAAACTTTATGTATTTATTACTTTGGAAACATCCACAGATATGCTGCCCTGTGCCAAAGTGCCCTGTGCTTTTTGTGGACTACACAGCAGGACTGGATACATGGGGTGCCTTATTGATCATCCCACTAATTACTTCCAAGCCATATTTTCCATGCCTGATACTGTGCCTGGTGGAATTATGGTAATCCTGGTAGTCACCTGAATCAAATATCGATTTTATTTGTACATCACATTTTACAACTAACTTTGTCACAAATCTGCTTTAGAGACAAAAAAAAAAGTTTTATAAAAGAAAGATCCAAGTCCTCCATTAGTGAGCCAAAGGCAACAGTGTGAGGAGAAACTGTAAGAGAAAAAGTAAGAAACCTTGAGGGAAACCAAGACTCAGTAAGCGGAACCCATCTTAAACCCTAAATGATGTAACTGCTGCACAATTTAAGGTGGAATAGGAAAATCAAATAAAAAGGTAACTTCAGCTTTGTGGTATATTACAGAATATTATGGTTATATTGGTATATAATAATAATAACAATAATAATAATAATAATAATAATAATAATAATAATAATAATAATAATTTATTATTATTATTATTATTATTATTATTATTATTATTATTATTATTTTATACATATTATTATTATTATTATTATTATTATTATTTATTATTATTATTATTATTTATTGTTGTTGTTGTTGTTGTTGTAATTTGTATTATTAAATTGCAAATATTAACAGTAAGTTGAAAGTCTGCAGCAGCAATATTACCAACTGTCTTATACACCTGAGAATCTTTAATTGCCAGAGTTTCATTGAATAACATATTCATGCCTGGTTACAGCCTGTTGTGGCTTGATTAGATACTTTAAGATAAAAGGCTTGAATCCTACTTTCTGACTAATGCTCTAACTAGTCACCATGCCTCCCTCATGGCCACTTAGACCAGGGCTGCGTACATAATTGTAGTCTGGGGGATTAAAGCTAAGCACTCTCCAGGTGTAATCTTACTTTCTGTGAAACTAAGCTTCTTAAATACTTGATCAATGATCTTTTCAATTACACTGACCACTTTAGACTGCTTATATCCTGCAATCCTATTTTCACATCAAAGGTGTGACCAGTGTAAGAGGATGGTCTAATTTGGTCGATTAATAAACTTTTTTTACATTTTTGAGTAACAAATATGAGCATCTCAGTATGACCAGCTAGGCAGGACATCTGTTGTATGTAAAAGATTCTACAGAAGAAATCAAAGGATGTGTTACATCCTTTATGTAATATGGTACAGAATTCATTTGAAAGGTTCAGTTGAAGATCCAGTGTTTTCTATTATTTATACTAGGCTTGCTATCTGTTTTATTTTTTTCTTTATATTGTGCTGTTAGACCTCTGGTTTAAACCAATGTCAGACTATGTCAGATGTCAGATGTAAAACTGTTCTTTTTCTGGGAAATAAGACTACTTAAAAACATATTGGAGACTCAGTATGGCCTTTTCAATGGATTTTCAGTTGTGGAGCCACTCACAGTGCATTTTCAGGTATTGCATACAGATATTAATGATTAAACATTAATCAGTTCATAAATCCATGACATGACCTGCCTGATACTATGTGAGTTAGTGTGAATTACACTGAGTAGAGAAACCCAAGAGCATGTTTTGGAGGACAAAGGTGAGGGCCAGACAAATAAATACATAAGTAAACCTAATAAATGGAAAAATATTCTCATTCCCAGCCCAGAGACATGTGGTAGTAGTTTTCATTGCAAAGTTCTAGAATTTTTTGTTTTCTTTTTACAACACTGATCTATCTTTAAAGGCATACACCAAACTGTTCAAAATTACAATTATAATGCTGCAAAATATGGTGCATAACCAATACAAATAGTTACGTTTAGCACGGACAGTGCAATTTACTGCACCTGACAATAATTGTCTGAGTGGTTATTTGCATGTGCAAATGTGTTAAGTATTCCACCTCATGGCTGCTGTCACTGCAAATTCAATATCTACAGTGACATTATTTAATATTTTCATTTTATGTTTTATATTTTTAGCGTTTTGTTTAAAACATGAGTAAATGTCACCCATATACATGAAAACCTTCAACTTGCACTGAGGATTAATGGTAACATGTATAACTATGCTGTATGCTTCTATTTGTGTAAAAGCAGCAATCAAATAGAAAACAGATGTTGCAGCCATTCGCACAATCCCCATTTAGCTCTATGCACTTAAAAAGACCACACCAGCTAGTTCAACAGATTCCCAAAGTTCCAGTGCCATCCAGTGCCCTGGGCAAAAGGTGATATTGTGATTCAAAACAGTATTTTACATTCAGAAAGGAGGCACATTTTTTGCATATTTTATACGTTCTAATTAGTGTCTGCATATTATAAGACTTAGACAGTATTAGTTTGTTCTAATTTCACTGGGGGTTTGCTTACTGGGATGTACAACTAGGATCACCCATTGTTGCTTATTGTAAACAGTTCCAGCATCAACATTTGAGCCAATGATATAATTGCTAATTGCACATCTGATGTGGTTGAGCATTGACGTTAACAACACTGATTGCCTGTTGGAATTAGTAGTCATGACAACAACTATACTGTGCTTCAGTGAGCAAACAGTGATGTGAAAATCAGATGGAGTAAATATTTTTTTTCCCTATAACACAGTATTTGTACTTTTTAGAGCAGTGGACCTCACAGTGAAGCTTGAGAAGTGGGTGAGAGGGCATTTAGGTCTGTCAAATATAGAGTAAGACTTTATACAAACAGTGTTACTTATTATTAATTTTATATTCATATGTATGCATGTATGTATGTATGTAATATTACAATGTTACAATTTGGTCTATATGAGTGTAAAATAAACTTTTCTGATGTTTAAGTTCAAAATATTGGGTTCACACTTTATGTGAAATTTTATGAGGAACAGAGGCTTAAAATTGCAAAAAAACAAACAAACAAACAAACAAACAAAAAACAGTTTTGTCACATGTAAAAAAGTAGCAATAACAAAAACAATCTGATTTCCACTGCAGAATGGAAAAATCTGCTGTAAGGATACTAATGAGGCTAAAGAGTGTAGCATATGGAACTCATGGCATTCTGGTGCCGTTACAAACAATACAATTGTATTGCTGCAGATATAAAAAGTATACACATCTCTTTTAAAATGGCAGGTTTTTGACATGTACAAAATCAGATCAAGATGAATAATTTCAGAACCTTTTCTACCGTTAATGTCACCTGTAATTTGTTTAAAAAAATAACTGATAAATATGCATAGCCTTAAACTAATACTTTGTTTTTTACTTACTTTGAATTTATGACAGCATTCAGTGTTTTTATGTAGGAGTTTATAAGCATTGCACATTTGAACTTGGCAATCTTTGCCCACTCTTCCTTTAAATGCGCTCCAAATACAAATTGTGAGGGCACGTCCTGTGTACAGACCTCTTCAGGTCAACCCACAAATTTTCAATTGGATTCATGTCTGGACTCTGACTGGGTCAATCCAAAACTTTAGTCTTCTTATGGTGAAGCCATTCTTTTGTTGATGTGGAGGTATGCTTGTGCTGAAAAGTGAAATTCCTCTTCATCTTTACCATTTTAGCAGAGGCCTGAAGGTGCCATAATTGACTGATATTTAGAGCTCTTCATCATTCCCTCTATTTTGAATAAAGCCCCAGTTCCAGCTGCCTCCACCATGCTTCACTGTGGGTGTGGTGTTCGTTTGGTTCTGTACAGTGTTGGCTTTGCATCAGACATACCTTTTGGAATTATGGCCAGAAAGTTCAACCTTGGTCTCATCAGACCATAACACATGCTTTTGGCAGAATTGATATAGGTTTTGGCAAAACATTAAAGACTTCTGTCTTGCCACCCTTCCCAATATCCCAGATATATAAAGAATACTGGAGAGTACATGCAGTACACAACCAATACTTGCCAGAAATTCCTACAGCTTTTAAGGTTACTGTAGGCCTCTTAGCTGCCTCCCAGACCAATTGTATTCTTGTCTTTTCATCAGTTTTAGAATGAAGTCCAGTTCTTGGTAACGTCAATGTTGTGGCAAATTGTATCCACTTGACTATCTTCACTGTATTCCTTTGTATATCTAATGCCTTGGAAATTGTTTTGTACTCTTCTCTGGACTGATACCTTTCAGCAGTTAAATCCCTTTGATGTGTGGGCCATGGGTTCTGTTGTAAAATGCAACTAAGAAAATATCAGGAACATCCTACTAGAACAGCTGAACTTTATTTGGGGTTAATCACAATCTCTTTAAATGATATCAACAGTGTACTGACTACTGCTTAACATGTTTAAATGAAATTGGCTAATTCTGAACACAACCACATCCCCAATTATAAAATATTTTATTATTATTATTTTCCCACAATAAATTATTTCAGTTTATTCTTCACTGGAATTGTACAGACTATGAATCACATTAAAGGTGAAAAAATGGCATTTTAACAGGTGTGTAGATTTTTTTAATTTACTGTAGGTTGTATAATGAACAGAATGCAAACAGTTATGCACATTGTCACATTTTTACATCCGTTATTTTATTAAGCAATGCTTCAGAGTTTAAATAGGCAAGCCACTGCTGGTTTATATCCCCTCTGGTTATTTATGAAGAGTGAAGGATGTATTGAAGAAGATAGGTCAAGTGTCAGCTTACAAAGACACCAGCAACATTCTTCCCTCCCTTGGCGATCCAATTAAGTGAGGAATCTGCCATTAATGTCAAGTTATAGAAGCTCTCTGCAGCAAAAAATCAATACTTCAATAAAGCATCTCTGAACAGTAAGTTTAAATGAATATTATGCTCTTATGTGTAAAGTTATTGACCCTGTGGAAGTTACAGTTGACCACGTCAGCAATTTCTGTTTACACAAAAGCTCAGTGGCGCAAGTCTAAAGACAGCTTGGCCTGAGTAATATGCTGTTCTTATCTCCAAAATTGCAACTTAGAGCTTTGAAATTGCTTCAATTACAAAGTTTCTGGAACGTTGATCCCGTGATACTTGGATAAATTAAGTGCATGCTGCAGATCTGGTGTGTGTGTGTGTGTGTGTGTGTGTGTGTGTGTGTGTGTGTGTGTGTGTGTGTGTTTCTAAAGATCCCGCCCAAGGCACAGTGTACCCTTAAGCTAAAGCAAAGTCCATTTGTGTATTGACCATTTTTTAACAGTAAAATAAATGTCAAAGTCTGGAGTCATGACAGGTTGATTGGAGTCAATACAACTTCAAATATATTCATTACAAACATTCTGCTACGATTATGTTCCCAAATTAAAACACACTGAAGGATTCTTCCCCAGTCAAATGCAAGTGCATGGACTACGTGTCAAATCATATTACATTGACTGTAAGTATTAATTACCTATTAAATGCATTAATCACAAATCTTGGCAGTTCAGTGGGAGGGGATCACTGTTAACAAGTTTAATAAGAGACTATAAATACAATAGTGAACTTGAGTTAAAA
>BRDA01078390.1:0-10731 GCA_036984385.1 Crenuchus spilurus
ACATGGGTTGACATGGGATTATACTATTGTGTTAGCGCAGGGGGGAGATGGATGTTCCACCTTGCATGGGCGTAGTTCAGGTACACCTAGCAAGATGGCAAGAGACAGCGATACAGAAAAACAATATGAGCGATACGTGTAAAATAATTTTATAGACATTGGAAATAGTAGAGCAGAGTGCTGTCATTGCAAACTGAAAATTACAGTGAGGGCAGGTTCCACCACAAACCTGCACCATCATATAAGAACAGTCCATCCCTTGGTGCAGTTGGATGAGAGAGGGCAAGCTAGGTCTACATCTACTGACCCTGGTGAGTCTGGTGCCGAACCAACAACGGCTGTCGCGGCATCTACTACCCTCCCCAAAAGTAAGAATGTTTTTTAACAGGACAAATGCATAAAATGAAGCAATTATAAAGTTTATCATAAAAAGACTGAAGGCAAAAGGGCTTCTCAGCACAAAAACCATTTATTTTTGCTTATTTATATTTAAATATGAGGCTACAAAGAGCCGAATTTCCCATCACTACTGCTCACGTTTGGTGGATGGATACATGAGCTCAAACACATTTCTACAATGAAGAGAAGTAGTTCAGGAGCCGAATGACACCCAACAAGCTTGTGCACCTCCGCGGTAGAAGTAGTTCTACATCAGGACACGAGGGGTCACAGAAACCCGTTTTTCAGGTAAAATCTGCACATTCGTTGAATGACTTACTGCACAAAAACAACTTTTTTGGGTGAATTTAAGTATTGTTTTTGATCAAAATATGTACTACGATAGATATCTGAGACTATTATCTTTCATTTACAGCAATAAAACCAAATGGCTAAGTTTTGTCTGTAATGTGAGTAACAGGCTGAACGACACCATATCTCAATAAGTTGCCCAGCGACTTTGGCCTGGTTTTCCCTGGCAGGGTCATATATTTGCACATTGTATTGCAACTACATTGGGAGTCTTTGCCCCAAACCATGCACTTTACAATCTCCCATTCTTCCACTACTTAAACACAATGCTATATACAACATTGTGGGAAAAGTTCATTTGTGTCCGTAATTTATTTCAAACTCTTTCCTTACATGTAAAGTGACATTTTCAGCCTTTTTGTTTTAATGTCAATACTGTTTCAATAGTCATATATATAACAATAATAACATGCCACAAAAACGGATCAAAACTGATGCAACTGATTGAGTAATGTTACTTGTGGCCTGTAAGTAGTGTTACTAGGGAGCCAAGCACTTAAGCCAGCATCTCTAGACCCAACTTGAGAAGTTTGGAGATGTTTTTTTGCACTTTGTGAGTTTGCATAATTGTTAATGCACTGTAAGCAACACTATAGTGTGGCGGAGGGGTTGCAGAGTCCAAAACATTCATCATCTGTGTTATTTGCATTATTTAAAGTTATCATAGATTTCTGGCTTCAGTTGCAGTTGCTTGCAGCTGTATTGATTTTTTTTTTCTTTTACTTATTTTTCCATGAAAAATCATGCTCAGGGGGATTTGTGAATGTTAAGAATATGCTTCTACAAAGCATTTAAGACCATCTGTGAGAATAGTTTTGTTTGTTTCTTTTGCTTGATTTTTAGAAATGGTCACTGTCATAAAAACCTGGCAATGAAGTTTCTAATAAATTGGCTCATGAGTGTATAAGCAGTACTCATTTTATCAGACATCCATCATTCCTGCACTGGTTCAGATGTTTTTAAACCTTTTAATTCCCAAACAGGTAATACTCCAGGTCAGCTAGTTTTGTTTTTACATTAGCAAGCCAAATTCTCCAAGACATCAACACGTGTGAAGTTTTTGCTACTAGACTGTAAGAGACGATTAATCAACTCTCTTAATATCATGAAACATCATTGTTTTATAGCATAGACGGAGAGGGAAGGAGAAAATGAGTATGCCACAGAGACTATTTAATCTGTTAAAATTCTGAAGCGGCTGGGAACGTCCTTGAACACATACCACACACATGTGGCCTGTCTATGATGAGAGTTCTTAGTAGTAGCTTCACATCTTCTGACAGCTTGTTCGAATCAGTAATGAGTGCTAGAAAATCCTCAGTGGTTGTCAGTTTCAGGTGTGGGCGCCACAACCTTTTGGCATCAACACAAACACACAAAAGGTCACGAAAGGTGAAAGGATGTACTTTTCCAGAGGAGAAAATCTCCCATATTAAATGCCTTATATTTAATTCATGTTAATGGGACTATAGTTTAGGTCATTTTTGTGCCTACTGTGGGCATGAAGTATGCAGTCATACATCAAAAAATTTTAACATTGTGAAAAAGTAAATTTATGTTTATAATCATAATTCAGAAAGGTAATATATTATATATTTTATTTTCATAACACTTCCCCATCTGGTGGAGTTTCCATGTTCTTCCCATGTATGTGTGGGGTTCCTCTGTGGTCTCCAGTTTCCTCTCACAGTCTAAAACCATGGAGTTCAGGTGAATTGGGTACTTTAAATTGTCTGTGTGTGTGTGTGTGTGTGGCGCCCTGTCTTGGCCTTGGCTAGGAGTCTGTGATGCCATGCCCTGTGTCCGGTGAAGTGGTAGGGTTCTAACTGCAACCATGTTCAGGATTAAGCAGATACGATCATAGATGGATGGACGGATGTTCATAACACACAAAATAACATTGAAGCCTTTTTGGTTCTTAATATTGATCAGTATGGTTTATAGCTCATGACTTGGCTGGCCAATCAAGCACAGTAATATTTTGGTTATCAAACCATTTGGTAGTAGCACTAGCAACAGTAGTAGTTTTGGCACTGTGGGCAGTTGCTAAGTCCTGCTGGGAAAAGGAAACCAGTTCCTCCATAAAGCTATAATAGTAATTTACTCAGTTTTGCATTTTTGATTTTTTCGGAACTTTAAAAGCCATACTGACCATCACTTACATACATCACTTTTTGTGTGACATTTTTACATGACATTTTCAGAATTCTTCCTCAGTTTGCTCTCTTTGTTGTGGAAATGGAATATACTAACAATAATACATTGTGCTGTGCAAAATTGGACCAGTGCTGCCCTGGCTGGAAAATCAATTCAAACACAGCATATGCATACCCACAGTCATGAGTTGTAATTGAGCTAACATAATGAGACTGTAAATAGAGAAAACAGCAGGACTTTTTTCTAATCTAAATAGCAAGCAGATGTGTATTTGAGTTGCCAGAATAGCTGCCACAGTAATATGAGATGTTGTGAATTGCAGTGTCTTATAGCAAAAGAGAAACATCAGTTTTTCTCTTGTTTTTCTCAATATGGTCTTGTTCAAATCAGTGTCTTCCACTGTTACATTGAGAGTACATTCATTCCCAGGTTATACTGCAGATTTTACTCACCAGAGGAATTTAATTAATAAGAGGTTTCAAATTTGTCCTCTTGTACACATAAAAACCTAAAAACTCTCAAAGTTCTCTACAAGTATATAATAACTGTGATTGTATCAGTTTACCAGCTGTGGTTTAATCAGGTCTTGGTGTAGTAACTATCAGATATCTAATATCTCATTTCTGCAGTACTTCCTTTGGCAAAGTAGCATTGCAAAGTTATATTTCACTAATCTAGCATCTCTGGATGGCTTATTACCAGTTAAGACATTGTTTTGACAAGTATCATCAGAATTATATTTTACTCTGTCCATGAGTCTGACTCTGATGTAAAAAGCATTTTATTGAATAATTCAGTAAATACAAGTATAAGCAAAAGTGTAAAAGTTGGAGTTGCAGAATTCTCAAATGCAGTCACATCAAGCTCTGCATATAAAGTTCTTGCTGATTTTTATTCCAGGAACAGATGAGCGAAAACTTCAATTTGCATTTGTTGAGTCAAGGGTTGTCAGGAGTTTGCTTCTTAGTCAGTTCATGGTATTTCTTCTCTCTCTCTCTTGAGCTGAGCACTTTGGTTAGCTTAGCTCTCACATTTGAAGCAGAATTCTTTGACACGTTCAGAATCTTGTTCAATATTGTTATCTAAAATTATTTTCATACTTATTTGGCATAAAAAAGGTCTAATGAAAGAAATGCCCTAGGCATGGCCCTGTGAAATGTTTGTTCATGTAAGTAATACACAAAAGTTTTAAGACTCAGCTCTTGTGAAAGAGGCATACCTTTCATTACTGTCATTTTCTTCATTTTTATTTGTTTATTATTTTCCCATCATTTGAACTCCATCATTCATCATCATCCATTATTTGAACTCACTTTACCTTTTGGGAGTATTTCATGATGAATAGACCAAACAGAAGGTTTTTTTTTAAGTTACACTGTAGCAAGAACATTTCTTTCTTCTATAAATTTTCCATTTTCTTATGACTCTTATGACTCTTTACTAAGAGTACTTGTTATCATCATTATAGCCATTATCTGGTGGGAGCAGATGAACATTTTGGCTTCACTGCCTTTTCCACTTTTTCCAGCTACTTAGTAAATTGGAAGTCATTTTCAGACATGGTGAAAATAATGACTCAGGTAGAAGTAAAAGTACCTTTCCAAAATCAATTTGAAAGCAAGTACAAAAGTAGCCTATCAGATCAAGACTTGAGGAACTTATAACTCTATTGAAATGTCTTCGTACTTCTAACATCTTTAAGCAAAAATGTTGAAGACTTTAGGTGCTATATACTGGGTTTTAGGAGCTTTATGGTCAAAAATTTAATACTGCAGCTTGAAAGTGAGAGGTGTGACCAATCAAAAAGCAAGCAACTAGACTAGAGTTTGAGGGTAGTTCAGACACTGATGTGACACTGATGACACTGATGATCATCTAAAATGATTATGTCTGCTCTAAATTAAGACTTTCTATAATCTAATAATATAGAGTAAAAATATATTTTTTGTTCAGAAAACCACAGTGTGACACATATGTGGACCTCAAAGGGAAAATACATTGCACAAACATGGCTTAAGTATGTTTTAAAATTAGTTAATTCAAGTAGTATTAACTTTATTTGATTTGTTAGTATGAATTCCTCAACAATATTAATATAACTACATCAAAATTACAACTACATCAAATGTACACAGAACTGACTTGTAGAAGCAGTAAAAAAAAGAGTTCTTGCCTAAAGACAGCTCCATCCATGACCCATGATGAGGTCTGGACTCAGAAATACCCTCCAATTCCTCATCAAGTGACAGGATATCTGTTATTGAGTGTGACACTCAATAGCTGAGGATCATTTGTCACCTGTGGTGACACATTGACTAACCCAATGTGAAGTTTACCAGAAGAGCGGTCTATTGTACCACACTGCTTTTTTCAGAGAAAGAGCTTTTGGCCCATCTTTCCTCATTTCCAGACTCATTTCCAAGAAGATCCTCAGCAAAATGACACGATATACCTCTCCATGGTTCATCTGTAAATGTGTTTTATTCACATCTGTGCAAGTGCTGTTTCTTTGGATAAGCTTAACAGAATATTGGCAAAACTTCCATTCAATCGAATAAATTTTTGTGTATATCGACCCCAAGAGGTTCTAGTCATAGCCACAAAATTGTAAAATTGCACTGATACCTCAGTAATAGTTTTCTTTCATTAAAATGCCCAAGTCATGGAAATCCAAATTTTCCTCACCAATTTCACAGAAAGCAAACAACAGTTTAGCTCTACTCTTTATTCAAGTGTTTCAGCCTAGGCTGCTTTTTGAATGAGACACAATATAAAGCAGCCAACCACAATAGAGATGATTTGCATATACAAGCCTTAACCCTCTGGAGTCTGAGAGTATTTCAGACACTCTGATGTAGTCTGAAATGCCTACAGGTTTTTCAAAATCTACACCTATGTAAAATGTTTTTTTCCCCAAATTATTATGCATGTTTTTGTTCAGCACTAACTCAGAAACAACAAAACAGTAAGATTGTCATAAATCTATATTTTGATTAAATCTGCTGTAAACTTAGACTTTCCAAAAACCTATTTTTGATGTGCTGATATATTGTGAAAAACACTCTAAACATTTCTAGCCAAGACAGTAGTAAAGTAGTAAAGTAGCTTAGTTCATTCTAAAGGATAAAAAACTGATAAACAGATGCTGGATAGTAGTTATGTAAACATGAATAATTACTATTTTTGAAGGTCATACGTCAATCTCAAGAAAAAAATACAATATGGGCCCTTTAATTTCATTAGCTGCACCAGAAAATCCAATTTAGGTTCTCTTTACTTTGATATTATATTTCAATTCACTGGTGAACATTAAAGATTTTTTTTGTTTAATTCTGATGAGATGGGATGCTCTGATTGCAAGTTTTTAAACTGTGTCAATGCAAGTTTTGTTTTTTGTACTTTGTGTGCACAACAAAATAATTTTACCAAAAACTGCCAGGTTGACATGCAGAAACCTCCCAGATATTGCAGGCTTATACTTTGAGAAAAAAAAATTGTGTTTTCACCACATTTCAATTGTGTAATTTTGGAAGTTTCTGAAATATTCTTGTTTGCTGCGAACTTGATTGTAAATAATTTAATAATAATAATACATTTTGTAGAGTAACATGTAGACAAAGCACCAGTTAGCAGTTACTAGTCCCAAAAACTAAAATAATAACAAAAGTGAGAATAAAATTGACTGTGATCACAGCATGTCAGAAAAAAGTATAAAAAAATATCTCAGTTTTCTGAAGAGAGAGTTAACATGATGCACGATCAAGAAGGTGAACATGAACACCTTTAATTAATGCTGGTGGAAATAATTATCATGTCTTATATTGTTGAGTTATTAAATAAAATATCTGTCTGTTTTAAAGAAAATATACAGAAAATATAAACAAATCACATAAGATAATGTTAATTGATAACATTGATTTCATATGTTCCAGCCTTATGTGACTCTATATACCTACAAAACTGGGAGAAAAAAATTGGATTATATTGACAAACCATATGATTTGGCATCTGGAATAACGTTATTAACTTTTAGTAGTCATTTCTTCCATTGGTGGCATTCCATTAGCGGATTAGTGGCTGTGGAATGTGCAAAGACTCCCCATCAAACAAAAGCTCCCACCTTGAGTGTTCACGCATATCTTGTAAATATTCAATCTAGGAACCACTGAATGAGTGAAACACGTTAACTCTCATTTGTTAAACTTTAGAAATAAAACACATACAATTTATAAAAGCCGTAATGGCCAGTGTGTAGCCAAAGCCAATGGTTACATGGTTTTGAGCTCAAAAGTCTTGGCTAGAAATATTTAGAATGTGTTTTTTCACAACATAAAGTTAAAGTTTACAGCAGATTTAATCAACATATAGATTTATGACACTCTTACTGTTTTGACACTGTTGTTGCTGAGTTTGTTTAATAATTTTAGATGGGTGTAATTTGTGGAAAAAGTCAAGGCATGTCAGGCTACATCAGAGGGTCTGAAATACCCCCAGATTCCAGAAGGTTAAATTCAGTTTTTGCAATAATGTCAGTATATATGGCAAATATGACTAGGAAAATGTTCTCAAGGCACTATTTAAGCTATTGCTACGGTAGATAGTGGTGATGGCTATGTTGGGTAATTTATCTAGCTAGCAATGTTAACCAAAGCCAGCAAATGTTCTGAGACCATAATTATAAGATCAGAATTAAACACAAATACTGTAAGTTGTACTGTGTCCAACTTGGCAACAATAGCAGTGAAATAAATTTTTTGGGTGGATTATGAATGTTATGTAATAATGGAGTATGGATTTTTTGTGATATTAAAGTCTATTTAAATGACTGAATATTGAATGTCAGCTCACTAAGTCAAATAAATATTATTATAATATTGTCTATACTAGTATAGATAAGTATAGCAATATTTCAGTGAATGGGGGCACATTGTTCTGAAGGTAGTATTCCATTACATCAACTTTTAAATATTAAAATTGATTTAAAATAACTTTTATTATACCACAGTTAGTTCCGACCCCACAATGTGATTGGCTGAGGGTCACTGTAGGAGTGTGAGAACGGCACTCTGACCAAAACTCTTTAAGTATTACTCCGCCACATACACATAACCACATGACCTCAACATATACAAGTCAAAAAAACACCTGTTTTTTTTTTTACCCTTAGGCTTGGTGGAAATATACACATTTCAGGACCCTCCCAGTGTCCTTCACGCCAGTGCAAAGCTAGTGAGAAAACATAATTGTGCTAAGAGCCGTAATTATTCTACATTATGCCCTATTGCTTGTGCTACATAAATGTCTGTGATGTCACAGATATGAGTAAATGTCCATTTTTTAGCCTTTGTGCATGCATACCATTATTTTCAAGATTCACTGAGCGCATGCTTTTTATGATTGTGTTAATTTACTGCAGCCCTCCTGGTATTAGTATAATGCATTAATAGTACTGTTATAGTACATTAAAATGCTAAATAAAAATTCACAGTGCATACATAGTAGCTGAGTCCACTTTCCTAGATTAGACAGGCCATTACCATGTCTGCAACATCCTAAAAATTCAGTTAGATAAAAAAGCTCAGCAATTCATTGACATGTCAGTCATGTCCTATAGGCAGAGTCTTTTGTGGCAGATATAACAGACTAATTTATCTATGCTACTGCATGACATTTTCATTTCTGCTATTACCATAGCTGACACTCAGGAGTGCTTGCTTCAATATTCCGTTTTTGTAATGCTGACTTAAATATACAGTAATATCAGAATATTATGACCACTTCTGTTTTGGAATGAACTCAGTCCGAAATATCACAGATGCTATGTAACCGAGTTAACTGCATATATAAATAAGTGAGCACACCAGTCAGTTTTAGAAGAGTGCAAAATTATCATCATGTGCAAAGGATGTGATTTGACTGTCCAAAATGGCATAAAAATAAGGTACCGGTGAAGTGTGGTAGGATCTTAGAAACCACTAACTTTGTGGGATGTTGTAGAGCCGCTGTAGGGAAGGTGTACTGAGAATAGCCTTCTCATACGTTGAGTGCCTCTCAACAGCATAACAGTGGTGCCCCATGGGCCATTGATGCCAGAGAGGAATGATAACTCTGGTGAATGGTATAGAGACATTGATGCACCACAGTGGACCAGTTAACTACTACAATGAACACAACAGCAACAAGGAAAGTGTCATGAATCACTATTGACTGAACACTGCGAGCCAAGGCTGGTTATTCTCACTATTTTATTTATACAACATTAACAGTACATTTCTAATGAATCTGTAAATAAAAGCTTGCAAATGAATTGTAATTTAGTTTTAATAATTATTTATATACACTTATTTCAGTGTTCTTCTAGAGTGGGGGTATTTTTAACACTGCATTAATGCTAACCCCACCATGTAGAGGCTGTCATTTAGCTAGCTTTAATGTGATGTATTTAAATACTTAAAAACTGTTATATATTACAGCCACAAGCATGATATATAAAAAATTACTAAAAGCATGTTACACTTAGACTTGTTTAATAATAAATCATTTATATTTTATACCATGGTAGCTTGCTGTCCCCTACTGTATAAAACACATGTTGCCATTTAACAATGCAGCAGTCATAGTAGCTAGGCGGAGGAAGATGTGATGAAAGAACCAACTGAATAACACTATTACAACAGCATAATGCCATTTTAACACAAAAACACCATTACAGCTACTCTAGAGTTTGTCTAGTGACTCTTAACGCATTGACTTTCCGTGTTATTGTTTCCCAAAAAGCCATACCCCCGTATAATGTTTTGATGGGAAAAAATGTTATTTACTAACACTGCTCTTTCTTTGTTACTGAACTTGCATTCTCTCTTTGTTCAAAGCTTATTGCTCCATTATTTTGCCCGCTAATTCCGACATCTCACAAACATTGCACAGTCAGGCTCTAGTAGGTGGCAGGTTGCATGATTATCTACAGCCTTATTATTTCAGACATGTTGTGTGGGCATATTTTGGTCTCATTGATGTGCATTTTGCATCACCTCTTCTCATGTATGTACATCTGGCCCACAGTAAGATTAAAAAACATAAAGTAAAAGGGGGGGTGTCCTTTGCTGCAGTACTGCTAAATTATATAATCACATAATGCTTTTTAAGACCACAGGCACCCAAAAATGTTTAAAACCCATTTATACATGCTGTCTCTTTTTGTTATGCCACCGAGCACTCCTGATGTAATAGGGGTTGTTTTGTTGCCAGTGTGGAAGTCTAGCCTGCTGTGAATGTGCCAACTTGATGCTTTTTGATTTTCTGGCACCTTCATTAGCTTAGCTTTACTCTACTGAATTTAACAGTGGACCGTGTGCTGAGTTCAGATGTCCCTGCGCTCTAAACTGATTGTGCTTTTGCACAAACATTATGTCCATCTTAACAGCATTTTGCATGCACTACAGGTGTATGGATTGCACTGCAAATGTAATCATGAAGGAAAACGTTATTTAATCCAGAGATAACAGACTGATTTACTGGAAAAAACAACAACTGCTGAACAACTAAATGTCAATAGATTTGAGTGTTATTGCATGCATATTTCACCATTCATCCAGATGTTCCTCAGACAGATGCAATGCTTTACAAATGAGCAAATAATTAATGTTATGCATTCTTAGATGCAAACCTCTTGATAGCCTTGATAAATAAGACACTTTTGATTTTCTAAATTACAATATTTTTTTAGCTTAATACTAGGGATGCACCGATACCACATTTTTTAAAACCGAGTACGAGTACAAGTACTTACATTTAAGTACTTGCCGATACCAAGTACCAATAAGA
>BRDA01078392.1:0-16265 GCA_036984385.1 Crenuchus spilurus
TATATATATATATATATATACATACATACACTCACTGGACACTTCACACCTTGTAGTCAAACTCATTTTCTTAGCTCCCCTGACCTAGCACTAAATACACACTGCAGTTCTACAATTAAAAACTTTTTAGCCTCTCACCATGTTCTTCAATGGTCAGGACCCCCACAAGACCACCACCAAGCAGATGGTTCATTCTCAGCACTGCATATACAAAGTACAGTGGTGCATGAAAGTGTGTGAACCCTTTAGAATTTTCTATTTTTCTGCATAAATATGACCTAAAACATCATCAGATTTTCACACAGGTCCTAAAAATGTATTTATTGAGGAAAATGTTCCAATGTGACATATTTGTGAGAGGCAAAAATATGTGAACCTTTGATTTCAGTATCTGGTGTGACCTCCCTTTACAGCAATAACTGCAACTAAATGTTTCCGGTAACGGTTCTTTAACCATTCTTTATAGAACAACTTGTGTGCTTAGGGTTGTTGTCTTGCTACATGACCCACCTTCTCTTGAGATTCAGTTCATGGACAGATGTCCTGACATTTTTCTTTAGAATTCTCTGATATAATTCAGAATTCACTGTTCCATCAATGATGACAAGCTGTCCTGGCCCAGATGCAGCAAAACAGGCCCAAACCATGATACTACCACCAATATGTTTCACAGATGATATAAGGTTCTTATGCATGTTTTCCTTTCTCCACACATAACACTTCACTTAAATCAAAAAGTTATATTTTGGTCTCATCCAACCACGAAACATTTTTTCAATAGTCTTCTGGCTTGTCCATGTGATCTTTAGCAAACTGCAGATGAGCATCAATGTCCTTTATAGAGAGCAGTGGCTTTCTCCTTGCAACCCTGCCATGCACACCATTGTTGTTCAGTGTTCTCTTGATGTTGGACTCATGAACATTAACATTAGCCAATGTGAGAGAGGCCTTCAGTTGCTTAGAAGTTACCCTGGGGTCCTTTGTGACCTCACTGCCTATTACACGCCTTGCTCTTGGAGTGATCTTTGTTGGTCGATCACTCCTGGGGAGGGTAACAATGGTCTTGAAGTTCCTCCATTTGTACACAATCTGTCTGACTGTGGATTGGTGGAGTCCAAACTCTTTAGAGATGGTTTTGTAACCTTTTCCAGCCTGATGAGCATCAATAACTCGTTTTCTGAGCTCCTCAGAAATCTCATTTGTTCATGCCATGATACACTTCAACAAACATGTGTTGTGAAGTGCAGACTTTGATAGATCCCTGTTCTTTAAATAAAACAGGATGCCCACTCACACCTGATTGTCATCCCACTGATTGAAAACAAGTGATTCTAATTTCACCTTCAAATTAACTGTTAATCCTAGAGGTTCACATACACTCACAAATATGTAATATTGGATAATTTTCCTCAAAAAATAAATGACCAAGTATAATATTTTTGTCTAATTTGTTTCACTTTATCTACTTTTAGACGTGTGAAAATCTGATGTTTTAGGACATATTTATGCAGAATTACAGAACATTCTAAAGGGTTTACAAACTTTCAAACACCGCTGTAATATATACATACATGTTACTTAATTCTGAAAACATATTAGGTGAACATGTGTCTAATCTATTACATGTATATAAATGACACCACATCCTGAGAGTGTATAAAAACAAGTTTGCATGTGTTTGAGAGGGAGATGTTAAGTGACAGTGTGAACAGAGTGGACTTTTATTCATGCTGATGTCGCTCTTCATAAACTGTAAAAATGACCGACCTGTCAGACGCACTTGCAGATCAAAGCGCTGGCCCTGTTGGTCTAACTCACACACATACTTAGCAGCTTTGTTTCAAATATAAAAGCACTGCACACTACACCTGATTGCATTGCTGTACACATCTACATTTACAAAAATGCCTAAGAGTCAACACAGATTATTTATACCAGCTCCTGGCTTCCCATTCACACACTGCCTGAACTCAAGATAACGTATTACCTAAGCTAGAAATGGATGGTCATTATGACATAACATTAACAAAGCACTACCAGAGGCTGTGTTCAGACTGTAGGCAAATCAGATTTGTTTTTGCTGAGATGACTGTTCCCACTGTTTTCAGTTAGTGATCGGATCTGATTTGTCTGTCCACACATCACAAGTCTGTCATTTTACATTTACATTTTTGTGGTAACAGTGCAGCATTACTAACTACAGACATGCTGGTGATGTGGTTGCAGACTTGGAAGGTTGGCAACTTTCCCACAAAACTGTGGTATGTATTTTAATGCACTCATGTGTAAAATTTCACAGGGGGTGGGGTGTTGGTTTTACTTTAAAAATGTACCAAAAACTATATAGTAACACAGTAAAACAACAGTAGTGTTTGATATGCCTCAGGTAGTCTTTCTATTAGAAGACCCCAGTTGAGGGATTTGATCTTAAAAAATAGATTAGTGTAAGACTAAAATAAGATTTAAGAGTAATATAAAGTAATTATAACTTCTTGAACTTGAAATATTTGATTAGACTCTTTACATTTTGGGTTAGTGTTAAGCTTGTGGAGGGCGACCTTCTGTCAGAGAGTGGGCTGTAGAATTTTATAGGACCTGGCAACATGGGACACACTTCTTGGATCCGTGACTCTTGGCTTGGCGTGTCATTCTAAATGGGATGAAAATTAAATTTGAGCTGTCTGAACAGGAACAGCCAGAGGACACAAATTACAGCACTGTGATAATACAGGATGTCCTGTTTATTTATCCAATCATGAATCATTTTAATACTAATGAAGGTCAGATGATGAAATGGTGATTAAATATACCTCCATCTGTATGAAAAAGACTGTCATGTATAATTACAGTGCAGGTAGATGGTTGTTCATTTCTGATGACTAATATCTGCAGCTGTAGGAGTGGAGGCCGGCGCCCGTCCAGCCATCTCCATCGGTCACCAGCTGCTGCAGTGAGATATTAAATCCCTCAGGACACAGCACGGGATGTTAGTTACTTGAGAATTGTCCAGTGATATATGTATAATGTATCAGTGCACAGTACAGGAGGAAATGTTGATGGTGTGAATATACTTTACAGAAAGACCACCACCTGATCAGGAGGAAAGAAGAGTATGCTGGACATTTTCATCACGTAACATCAGACATGTTCACACAGTCTGAGGTATAGTTAACCCAATTTTCATCACCATATCTTCATTAGTATTAAAGTTATTCGCAATTGTCTGGGGAAAAAACCAACCTGGACAAGCTGTATAATAGCACATAATACGGCTATTCAGAATACTGTAGATTTAAATGGTCCATTGGAACTAGTCCTGCTTAAGACAGTGATGGTTAAACACTGTAGTTTGGTTAGCACTTCATTCTGTACACATCCAGATCCACAAATCCATATGAAAGAATATCCCACTAAGATCTTTCTGTAATGAAATGTGGATGAAATTGCTTCTTGGGCAGAAGGTCAAACAGCACATCAAGTCAAATGAGCTGTTAAACCAGAAGCCCTTCGTGGAGGTGCTAGTTCTAAAATTCTAACAGCTCAATCTCATATCATTTTATGATATGCTAACTATGTCCCCTGCAGTTAAAATGTGTCCCGGGTGAAGTGGACAGGGCTAAGTGTGAACCTTTAGAGTAATCATCCTATTTTAAACATGGCTGCCCCCATGTGGGGGACATGCTCTTTAGGGCACTAATTGGTTCTCATTCAGGAACTCCAGAACAGTTTAATTCTTCATGTCACATTAATTGTATTTTTTAGAAAAATAAAACTAATAAATGATCACTTTCATAGATTTTGTTTGCTACATTTCGGTAGTACAAATTGACTGATTGCTGCTATATGGCACAGCTTGATCCATCCATCCATCCACACCAGAATATTATGACCACCACTGGTTTGGAATGACTGCGGCCCAGGATGTCACATGACAGGGTTTACTGCATGTATAAATAAGTGAGCACACCAGTCAGTTGTACTAGAGTGTAAAACCATCATCATGGACAAAGGACGTAATGTGACTGATATCAAACAGGGCAATAGGGATAATAGGGTTCCAGGTGAAGCATGGTGGAGGCAGAATCACAGAACCCACTAAACTTGTGGGATGGTCTAGAGCTGGCATAGTGAAAAAGTACTGAGAATGGACTTCTTGTACATTGAGCTTCCCAACAGCATAACAGTGGTGCCCCACGGGTCATTGATGCCAAAGGGGAACAACTTCACCAGTGATTGGTACAGAACAATCGACACACCACAGTAGAATGGGCATGAGTGCCTCTATATACATTCTGTCACCTAATACAGTGCATGCCAAATCTCACTAGTGTGATCCAAGCCAAGGATGGTTATTCCCACTATTAGGTAAGGTATACTGTATATCAGAACATGTGCTGAATCTGTTTATTTTTGAAGATTTTATTGGGCGTGTTTTTTGCTAGTTTGATGCATCATGATGTTGTTTTATTCATTTAAAAAGCTCTTCTGTAATCTCTATGTAGAATTGTGCTATAAAAAAGCGCCATTATATGCTTAATCAACTGCGTCATCGTCACCCCAGGAGAGACTAAATCAGCTGTGCTGCTTCTTTCTTCCTGTCCTTGTGTTTGGTCATTAAGTTGCATTAGTAATCCATGCAATGTAAACTTTTGAAACAGCCTGTATTTACACAAGCAAGGGTTTGTGGGACATTTTTTTTCCATATTTGAGGGGTAAATGAAATTTCTTGCTGTCCACCAGTGATCGGACCAGTATACATTGCCTATCAGCTTCACCAAGACTAGAAACCAATCCCTTAAAACTTTTCATTCAGATTTATTATCTCATGATTAGAGACCAGCCACTTCATTAAAACCACCTCCTTGTGTCTACACTCATTAGCCATTTTAGCTTCACTCACATTACTGTTCTTCAATGGTCAGGACCCCCACAGAACCACCACAGAGCAGGTGTTAGTTGGCTGGTGGATCATTCTCAGTGACACTGACGTGGGAGTGGTGTGTTAGTGTGTTGAGTGAGCAGAGCTGTGGATTATCCACTCAAATAATACCAGCTCTGTGGGGGTCCTAATTATTGAAGAACAGGATGAACAATGTAAACAAATAGATTACAGTGTTCACCTAGTGCTAGCTCAGTGGAGTTGGAGCTGGTTTTAAAGTGGCTGAGATTGTAGAATTGAAGTGTGGACACATATATAGACTCTTAAAGTTGAAGCGGTTGGGTAAATGAATAACATGATAGCGAACAAAGAGCAAATCAGACACAATGAATTCAACTCCAGTCCTCGCCAGCCCTGCCCCATAACAGCAAAGAGTGCCTAGAACAAATACCACGTGGCCTCTTACAGATGGTAGCTGAGACTTTGAGCTGGCAGGAGCTGCGTTACAGCAGAGCTAAGAGCGTAAATATGAAACCCGCTTATCTCCAGCTGGAAAGGAACGCATCCTGCATTCACCGCCAGCGGCTTGGCTGAGCAGTAAGAAGCTTAGAACTAAAATACAAGGTAGAAATATCAGAGAGGGCCGCATGATTTATTCATATCACAGATCAATAATGCCATAAGCAGGTGTTTCGAGTATCTGACCTCACCCTCCTCCTCTCCCATGGATGTCATCAATCTTCACTGACTAGCAGCACTGCACCACATTTCATTTCTTGCTTAGTTGCTTAGTTACGGTGTTGTTAAGAAAGTAACGAAGAAAGAAATTAACTCAAAGATGTTGCTGGGAATGCACAAATAACAACAAAGCAGGCTGTCATTTATGAGTAATTTCTTATGGTAAGCAATGATATTGAAAATGTGGATTCTCATTGCATTCATATTCATAGCTACAAAATGAGATAAGCTCCCCGGATAAAAAAATATAAATTCAGGGTCCTGCAGATGGCGCTGCACAGGCTATAAATACCTGTGGGGTGTGTGAGGTGTTAATAGATTGAGAAGATGTGGTACAGTGCAGAATGTCTTGTTCGATGTGTAGAAAATTTGTCACAAAGTAGATGATAAAGAGTGATTGTATTTGGGCACCAAATGGTCCAGTGTGAAGGAAATAACTGAATTTGCAGATTGTGTACAGTCATACAGGTCTACCAACAGTGGTAAACATCTCAGTCTACAGGACATTCTCCTCAAAATTTATTTTGATACACTATAAAGCATTGTTGGTTTGCTAGTGTAGCATTTCTAGTGACCTCTAGTGGATGTTTTAGCCAAATATACATTACCAGTCAAAAGTTTCTTATTCAGTGCTTTTATTTTTTTTCCCCCTACATTGTGAATGATTACTGAAGTCATCCAGACTGTGAAGGAACACATAAGGACTCATGTAGTAAACTTAAAAGTGTTAAACAAACCAAAATATGTTTTAGATTTTAGATCCTTCAAAGTAGACACACAACTGATGTCTCAAACACATTAAGAGGCAAGAAATGCAAGTCATGAACTCTTGACAAGACACAGCTGTTAACTGAAAACCATTCCAGGTGACTACCTCATAAAGCTGACTGAGAAAATACTAAGAAAGCTGCATTTAACCAAGAGGTGCCTACTTTTAAGAATGTAAAATATAAACATATTCTGGTTTGTTTAACACTGTTTTGTTTACTAAATAATTCCAAATGTATTTATTCATAGTTTGGATGACTTTAGTATTAATCTACAATGCAGAACATTTTTAAATCATGAACAACCACTGAAAGTCCAGAAGGTGTGTCCAAACTTTTGGCTGGTACAGTACCAGTTAGAGTTAAGTTAAAACCCCTATAAAGAAGATATAGTAACTCAAAATGTGCTCTACCAAAACGTCAAGCAGAGTTAATACAGTATTAAGTACCCTAATTTGTGACCCTTATTGTAAAGTGTGACTTTCAAAACCAATAATTGCCCTAGCAGGGATCGTTCACCCTGATGTTATGGAGTCAGCAGCTATGGTTGACCACATCAAACATAAAAGGTGACACCGTATGTGTGGACCAACGTCCAGCGCTTGTGTGATTTCCCCTTAAAGCACAGGAGACGTTCTGTATAATGTATTTGATGGATTACTCAATTCACATTCAAATGTATGAGCAATGGATGCTCACATGCATTGAGATGCATACGCTGTGTCATTGCCTTTACAGCACTATCGCCAAATTCTGACACACTCCCACACACACACACACACACACACACACAGCCACTCTTGTGGAGGAGTGTGTTAGATGAAATGTCGATCGCCCCCTCGAGACCACCTGCTGCAGACCACCTCACACTGTCTGGTGCGTCATCCCAGGCATTTACATAAAACTATAATAACATTCAGTCATTAAACAGAGCTGTGTGTGTGTGTGTGTGTCTGATAACTTGTTACACTTCAGATCTGCTCGTCTTTCTCACAGGAAAAAAAGATCCTTTTCCGAAAGAGTTGTCTAACGACCATAGTTGGGGTCACTTCAATGAAAATCGTGCCATAGACCATGAAATGAAATAGACCCTTTGCTATGGTATTCTATATATAAGCAGCTTGTTAATTACAGGTTGCAAAAATAGCACAAAGATGTCATTTGACCTTTTGTATTCATGCAGCCATGTGAGGGGAACATTCAACAAAGTGAGCAAAAAAGACTTTGACGCCAAAGCCAAATTACTGCACTATTTACCCTGCTTGAGTGAGTTATGTCTCAACAAAACAAGATACTACATTGCTGCTTGTAGATGGATCCTCTCCAATAGCTAATGACTCTGGGTAAATCAAGTGAGTGTAGTCTGTCCTACCCTCAAACCGTCTGCATGCATATCTGATTGCTGTAAAATGTGTTCGGTTGGAAATAATATATGAAAAACTGAGAAAAATGTTTGCAGGGTTCAACACTGCACTTAATAATGCACATTTTATGGGAATAACTTATCATGTAAAATCACTTATAAAATATGTGAATTGTGTGATATCTGACATACTAGGTCTGTAAAATTATGGAAACTTTATTTGGTAGGGCACCACAGCTGAATGATTATTTAGCTATGTTACCACATCGGTTGTACATAAATGCTTTTGGGAGATGTATCCCCAGCCTGGGTGATATCTAAATATAATTAACATAATATTTTGTCATTAAAATATCTGAATAATCGATCACATTTCACTTGCACCCCATAGAAACCAACCTCTGAAACTTAAATCTACTTTGCTTAGCATGCCTTTAGCTTACAGCTTTTTTTTAGGACTAATTTAATGAAAATAACTAAACAGATACTGAACACCTACATATTTTGTACACTAATTCACTGTTTTAATAGCGTCCACTGTTCGCATGTAGTCTGGGTGAATTCCAGAGTGTGTGAATTCCAGTACACATGCTGTATATGCTAAAAAAACACTTTAACAACATTGTTGTGGATTCACTCTGGAATTTATCGGTCTATTGAAGATTGTCTTTGGGGAAAGCCCTGCCTAAAGACTAGAGAAGCAGGTTCAGGACCAAGAGGATGTGGGTTCAATCCCCTGTAACAGTTGAGAAAGGCACCTAATCCCCAACTGGTCCCTGGGTGCCACAGATTATGAGTCTACATGAAATTCTCAGAATTTCGGTGCAAACACAAAATTGATGGATGGGGACTGTCAGCGGGTTTCACAGTTTATGAATGAAAATGCTTTACTTTCAAACAAGAATTGCTTCTAGTCAATGCAAGTCTTTGACAACCAATTTCTGAAAAACACTCAACAGAGAACTGCAGACCATCAACATATGTAACAGAGTGGAGCAAGAGACCTTCAGCCTTGTGGGCTGTCAACCACAATTCTGAGGAGAATGTCCTGTAGACTGAGATTTTATTTTATTTTATTTCTAGCATTTAGCATTAACCCCCCCCCCCCCAAAACCCCCAGAGTATTGGTAGCCACTTAAACCCATCCCATCCACTAGGGGGCTCTCCCCATCACTTTGCAATGTCCCTGACCCTCTGAGGGTGAAGACAAGCAAAAGCCTCCTCCATTGAGTGTGATGTGGCCACCACTTCTTTTCAAATTACCGCTGATACACCGTCAATAAGGAGCCAACACACTTGGAGGAAAGCACAGGATCCCCAGCTCCAATGGACCAATCAGCAGATGCCTGACCCAGTGGACAATGTATTGTGAAAGTGATGGGGAGAAAGTGCCATATACCCACCCAGAGTGAGCATGGACAATTTTTGCTCTCTCGGGCCCCGGCTGTCAATAGCAAACAGCCTGACTGGAATTCGAACTTGTGATCCTCTGGTCATAGTGTCAGCGTCTTAGCCTGCTGAGCCATTCGGGGCCTTAGACTGAGATTATTACCACTGCTGATAGACCTGTATGATTGTACGCCTCCATGCACCTGCAAATTCAGCTGCTTCCTTCACACTCTGGTGTTTGGAGCCTTAATACAGTCACTTCTTTATCATTAACATCTGGTTTGTGACCCATTTTCCACACAACAAATGAGACATTTACTGCCTTGTACCACCTCTTCTCAAGCTATGAATCCCATCACACACACACCCTGGACGTAATTTAAGCCCATCCTTGGGCAGTGCCATCTGCAGGAGCCTGAAGTTAATTTAAACTAAATTAAGCCCATTTCAGAATGAACTGGGTAGGCAGGCAGAACATTCACAGCAGTGGTATTCTTGAACCAAGATAACGAACCTCTGCATTAACCATCTGAATTCAACTACTACCAGAGCAAGTGCAATCTTAACACTTTGGAGTCTGCAGAAACAAAACTGAAATTCTGCATAAACACTTATATAACTCAAGATTTTAACCTAGAAACAAAACATCTGAAAACCTTAAAGGATCTACTTTTTAAAATATATAGCTTGAATTGAAATATATGTTTAAATTCTTGTGAGAGGAGCTTAAATAAGCAAGGCCACATCTGTGAGAGTGACTCAGACAGTTGCATATATTTTCCCGCCTTTGTTAAGCTTTAGAAATAAAACCACATGCAATTTCTAAAAACTAAATATTCTGAATGTTCACAATATATCAGCACATCTGGAAATAGGTTTATTTATAATAATTAAAATATAAAAATATTGTGTATATATATATATATGCCCTGCATGATTTTAAACCATGATGGCATAGTGTGTTACTAATGGTTCTCTTTGAGACTGTGGTCCCAGCTCTCTTCAGGTCATTGATCAAGTCCTCCTATATAGTTCGTGGCTGACTCCTGACCTTTCTCAGAATCATCCTTACCCCATGATTGATTGTGAGTGTAGATGATTTACTTTTTTCCCCACTGTATGTATATACAGCAGATTTAATCAAAATAAAGTTTTATGACACTCTTACTGTATTGACACTGTTGTTGCTGAGTTTGTGCTTAACAAAAGCCGGTGTAACACTTTAAAAATTTTATTTTAGATGGGTGTAATTTTTGAAAAAGTCAAGTCATGTCAGACTACATTAGAGTACCCTCACACTCCACAGGGTTAGACATGCAAGATGACTAATCTTTTGCCCAGTAAATTTCAGTCTGATTGACCAGGTGTAAATCCATGCGATCAGAATATTATTAATGTAGATACAATCTGCATGTAAACAGGTTGTGGGTGAGGAAGTGGTTGTCCTCATCTATCCTGATCCTTTTATTAAAATGGTCCAGGTTTTGTTTGGAAGTGGGGAAACTCTAGAAATACGCTGAGAAAAAATGCAAAGAGACAGTCTTTGACTTCTAGACACTAGCTATAGAGCACAATGTCAGAGGAAGAAAACAGACGGCAGAACAGCAAAGCATCTTTGTGCGAATTGACGAGAGGGTGGGAAACAGGTCTATAAAACACATTTGAAAAGAGTGAGAGAGGAATATGGCCTGCGGACGACAGTGAGGTCAACAAAAACAAACATCTACAAACAATAAGCAGCACTGAAATGCCAGAGCAAAGGCCACGTTTTCTCTCCAGAAGTGCTGCCGAGGCTGAGGGAGCCTCATTAGGGAGAAGGTTAAAGTGAGACTTCCACTGACAGATTACACTGTTACTGAACAAATCATACCTAACTAGCAGCATCTCAGCACGCAGGCCTGTTCCACTCTCAACCTGTCACACACTCCTTCATTGTCTCTAAAGCAATATAGCAGCCATATTGTCTCCTTCCAGTCATCGTCACGGACCAACAGTGAGATCTGCTACAAGATAGGTGAGATATAAGTGCAGTAAACAGTGACATTTATCTTGCTACAGGATGCCATATCTTCGCCTTAACCTCTTAAAATGTATGAGTTATTCCTCACAGAGGATTACAAGTAGAACCAAGCAGTGGTTCCAAGTAGCTTAAGACGTTCTACACTCACTGGACACTTCATTAGGTGCATGTACATTACCTTGTATCTACACTGATTATCCATTTTAGCTCACTGACTTAGCACTAGGTACACGCTGTAGTACTACAATTACAGACTGTAGTTCATCTGTTTCTCTGGTTCTTTGTTCACCCTGTTCTTTAATGATCAGGACCACCACAGAGCAGGAAGCCTTTGGGTGGATCATTCTCAGCCCTACAGTTACACTGAAGTGGTGGCGGTGGTGCCTTAGTGCATATTGTGTTGGTACAATTGGATCAAAGACAGCAGAGCTGCTGATGTTTTTAAATACAACCAAAACCACCATTAACGAAAGACTCTTTACGTACACACACCTTGTATCTACAGTCACTTGGCTACACCAATGCTGCAGGGTACACCACAACAAGGGCTACACTCAGCAGTAACCAATGGTATGCTGTGATGCTGCCGCTATGTTGCAACATTACACCAAGGCTGGTGCAGCATTGAAACTCTATGGTGCTGCCAAGCTAGTACTTCTGCTGCAAAAGAGCGCAAACAAGAAACCTTAAGATTTCCTTAAGAAGTCTCCTGGTGTCTGGGACAAGAACAGGAGTGTTGTACTTCTCACAAGATTATCAGAACACAGCTATGGGGCCAAAGAAAGTTTTAATTTCTAATGGGAGCAATTAAAAAAGCTTTAGTTATCAGCTAGAAGGTACTCTTTTTTTGTTATGTAATCTCAAACTAAGATGACCAGGCTTCCACATTTTCAAGGCCAATTCTTGGTGGCCCCTAGCTGAATCTGACCCCAGAAATGCCCTCATTTTTAACTGTGAATTGAAAACACCAGAAAGTCCTAAGAAATACCTGCAGCAAAGCAGATGGGACAGTTGTCTCAAGTTGTGCTTGTTTTAGCCAACACAGGGTGCTGACTGCTGCTATCTACTAACCACTTCTACTACATGCTCACCTAGTTTTACTGAATAGTGTTGGGTAAAATGACCAGGTGTAGCAAGTGTTGTGTCAACATAATTAAAAATGTATTTTCAAGAGACAAGGAAGCCCAGGAATTGTGTTTATAAAATTTGATTGATAGGTAGACTGATTCATGTAGGTATACTATTGACAACTATCGACAAATATGTTGCTAGCATGGGATCAAAATGTTCTTTGTTATACAGACTTAAAATGGAGAAGCAGTGTTTAGTTATTATGCTGTTTTTAAATGGAATAAAATATTTGAAGAGCCCAAAGACAAAAAGTAGATACTTTTAAATCCAGACTGAAAATGTTTCTATTTGAGCAGCTGAGTTTAAAACACTGTTCTCTTTATTCTGTAATGGCACATCTATTCTAGTTTTATTTTAAATGATTTCTCTTTTAAATATATTGTTTTGATCATATTTTATAATTTATCAACCTGTTATGTTGATAAATAACCTGTACTTTTTATGTTTAACAATTTTTTTATTCTACATCTTTATCTTTGAATTTCTTAATTTGTAAAGATCTTTGAATGAAATGTGCTATATAAATAAACTTCAGAAAATGGGTCACTTTATTGAAAGCAGATCTATTTATTAAGAAAGGGACTCAAAAACAGATTAGTTAACAGTTTAAAAGATTAAAAGATTAATTAACAGTTAAGTCCTTGATGGATCATCAGGCTCATGTTGAGGTCTTTTCTATCCCCTAATCTTCTCCCCTTTGCGTCCAAAATTTAGGAAAAATGCATCAAGTTAATTAGCTATGCTAATTAAAACACAGCTGGACTCTTTCTCTCTTCACTACCTTCTTTATGTAAATCGCTCATATTCTGTCAAAACATACCTCTCAATTCTCTAACCTTCTCTTCCATAAACAATCTCTCTCGCTCTCTCTTGCACGCTCTCTCGCTCTCTAGTGTATGATGAATCTGTAGGAGGCACCCAGTGGCGAGTGGCTCTAATTTAGAGTCTACTAATACATCTTATCAGCAGGGTCCTTTTTTCTCTTTTCTTCATCCCTTCTTCCTTTTTTCCGTTTTCCCTCCAGCGCAAATGAACACAAGCTTGACAAAGACATCTGAACGAGGCCTTTCATTGACTCGCCGTCACTCAATAATGAAATCAGCCATTGACTCTGGTTGAGTGTGTGCCACGGCCGGCCCAGGCAGTTGTAGAAGAATTATGGGATGATTTCAAAGTCTCATTTTAATCCACCACAGCACAGCACTAGGTGTGTGTGTATGTGTGTTTGTATGAGTGTGTGTTTAATGCTATCCTCCTCTGGCTCTCAGC
Organism: Crenuchus spilurus; assembly: GCA_036984385.1. NCBI lineage: Eukaryota > Metazoa > Chordata > Actinopteri > Characiformes > Crenuchidae > Crenuchus > Crenuchus spilurus. The sequence goes on from BRDA01078392.1 coordinate 13,557, forward strand.
TCCTACTTAATTCAATAGAGGGCCAATTATTGACTGTACCGCCACTTTGAAATCCTTTTCAATTTATTTAAACTGTAAGTGTCTGCCGGTCGAGACCTCTGGCCTAATTTGCAGACTAACGCTTCATATATTACTCTACTTAAAGCCAAGATCAAGAGCACTCCATCAGTTCACTTATAGTCCTGTAATAGTGGATAAGTGTTATTTATATGTCTGATTTCTCAAAGCATAAGACGCAGGCCAGGGTCAGAAATCAGAGCATAATGTATCTCTAGGAAAGATAATAGTGCACTCAGGACTAGAGAGTAACACTATACATATCTTACCAAAACTGGATTAGTTTACTCCAAACCTACAGAAATGACTCTGATATCCTGTGTTGTTATGAGATAATTTACAAGTTCACAACTCCCACCAATCCACAGCTTATTAAGGCATGAGAATAAAATAATCCAGTCATGGTTATAACTTGATAAGCTGTGGGGAAAGAATAGTTCAATTGTGGCCATAACTGAATAAAGTGTGTGAATAAGATAATTAAGTCATGGCCATAACTTAATAAAGCGTGGGAACAACATAGTTAAGTTGTGGCCATAACTTAAGGTGCGGGAATGAGATAAAGTCATGCTCGTAACTTAATAAATCATAGGAACAAGATAGTTAAGTTGAGGCCATAATTTAATAAGATGTGAGATTGAGATATCTAACATATGAGCATAATGTAATAAGGCATGGGAACAAGATAGTTAGATGTAAGTTGTGGCCATAATTTAATAAAGTGTGGGAATGAGATGATCCATTACTTAATTAGGGGTGGGAATGAGATGGAAATATGGTTGGTAGTGGTTTGTATGTTTCAGTGTGTACAAGCACATTGGTCACCGTGTCACTTTTTTATGTTAGATGCAAAACATAAAGGTAACCAGCGGAATGTACAGAGAATGGCAGTGATGTCATGAGAATTCATGGTAAGCGTGAGAGTAGGGTTTCACAGTAGACCACGGTATTTAAAATGCATGGTTATCATACCGTCTATGGCATTATACTGTATTTGTGCCACAATATTGTAAAACAAAAAGCAAAACCCAGAACCAAGAAAATACATTTTGTAAACGAGAGGATGGTTATTAATATCAAGATTTTTAAACACAGGTTTATAAACTGAATACTTCTGAATATCATCCTCCCATTTTTTAAAATAAATAAATCTGTTTTCACTTTTCATTGCACTTTTTCTCACTTATACATCTGTCGGCCTCACTCTCAATTCCTCAAGTTTGTCGCTTTTGAGTTTTGGACCTGTTTTACAGGAGGGTGGGGTCTAGTTGGTCATTGGCTGCCGGAGATAAGCTCCACCCATTGAGGTCATTCCACTCAGCCCGCTATGTTCAACATCATCCATTTGCAGAGCCGGAGAGCCAACCACAGTTCTAGGCCAGCAGTTATCATACCGTGGAAATCTCATATCATTGCAGCCCTACATGAGACTGATATAGAACAGTCTGAAAGTAGCCAATGAGTGAATTGAGAATGACTATAGAAATAAAAATGCTATTTTATTTTATGCCCGTCTTTCACTCATTGCTTCCTGCCATACAGCCTCATGGCCTTGCACAGTGGTTTCCTGCCAAAAACAAAAAGGTTTAGCTGACTTGGTAATGACAATATCATTTTAATGAAATCAGAGCATGGCTAATAGAATCCCCCACTTTCCTTATTTCCCCATTTCAAGAAACAATAATAGTGCTGTTTGATAACGTTTCTCTATCCTCATGATTTTTCTGTTGTTTTTTTCTGGTCGTTATAGTTATCATTAATGCTGGCGATACTTATGTATTTACAGCTCCATTTCTACAGCTTTTCACGTAAAGCTTTTTGATGTTTAGGAGACCATGGAGACTCGACCTCCAACAATGGTCAGCATCCTCCTGCAGCCAGAACCAGGACTCTCAGCACACATTAGCTATTAGACAGAGAGGTCAGGAGCCAGTTTATGAAGATGATTAGGAGGGACATTTAGCCAGGACCTCAGGGTAACACCTCTACTCTTTAAGAGGAAATGACCTCAGAGAATCAGGACCTCGGGTTCACGTCTCATTTTACAGATGCCATTGATACAAGAGATCAGTGTGACTCCATCACTGCACTGAAGAACTGGGATCCATAGAGGACAGTGCCTCCTGTTTTCCACCAACACCACCTTTAGCTACACTTTTAGCTTTTCTTGGTTTCCCATCCAAGTACTGACCAGAGTCAGACCTGCTTAACAAGTGGGTTTGCATGTTATCTGAAGTGAAGCTGATGTAAAGTGCTCAGATTAGTGAAAGCAGTCTAGTAGTCAGTTGGGTATTCCCTTCCCCTTATGTTAAATAAGTGGTAGGCTCATTGTCCTTCAATTACTACCCTGAAATAAACCAAATATTTCAGTTTAATATAGAAAAGTGTGGGCTAACAAAGCAATGCACCTTTAATTTCAGCTCAAATACTTTCAAATGTTTCGTTAGATTAGACTTTTTGCTCCATGAGCAAAGAGAAGTTAAAAAAAACCTTCTTGACTTTTAATGGAAGTCAGTGCAAAATGTGTGAAAAACAAGCTGTTTTGGAACATTTTTGACATTTTCAAATTATGTAAAAAGTGAAAAATGAAAACAAAATAGATGCAAGTTATTTCCCTTCCAAACAGAAACCAGTATGCAGCTATTTTGGAAA
>BRDA01078398.1:0-11265 GCA_036984385.1 Crenuchus spilurus
TAAACTTTTGATCTGTCATCTATGTTCTATTACGAATAAAATATTGACATTTGCCATCTCCACATCATTGCATTCAGTTTTTATTCACAATTAGTATAGCGTCCCAACTTTTTTGAAATCCGGTTTGTATATATATATATATATATATATATGTATGTATGTATGTATGTGTGTATGTATATGACCTCAGATGCACTGATTGAGGTCTCCTAGAAAACATGACAACATTGTACTGATCCAGATGTCAAATCAGGCTGAGCCAACAGCTTGTTCTCTGTATCGACTAATCAGGAGGCAGTGTTTATTGGAAACGGAGAGGAGTACATATGGAAGCCTCCGGAAGATGATGACATCATGTTCCAGCACAAGCATATAGGCCCTCTCAGCCCTCATATGGGAGACAGCATGGCAGCATCTGCAGCTGGGGTCAGTGAGCACTTCTGCTTTTAATCTTCTCATCTCTCTAAAACATCTTAAAAAATCGATAGAGCATGTGTTCAGTGGTGCTGAGCTTTTCTCAGGTCAAGGGCACATAGTCACTAAATGTCATATACAGTGTATATTCACACAGTATTGTGTTCTTGCTTTTTTTAATTTATTTTTTATTGATAAACGAATAAACGAACCAGATTTCCCAAACACAGGCAACAAAAGAAGAAGGGTAAGAACACCATAGGCATTGTGGTAATTATTTGTGAAGGGGATGTGTCCCCCTCACATTTAAAAATATTAGTTTGGACCCCCCACATTTACTATAAAATATTTGTTCACCCAGCTCTGTTTCTGTTGCTTCATGAAAGAATCAATTCCACTTGATTTATAGGAGAATACTCATGCCACTAAAGTCCACTCCTGGTTACCTGGTTGCCACACCATATGCAGCATAAACAACAAAGTGAATACACAGTTTTTTCCCTCAACCACAATAGGAAGGAACCTGTAAAACTATTTTACTTTTAATAATTACATGCAGGTTATGAGAATGTTATTTTTGTGTCACCATTGCTTGACAGTGTAATTTAGTGTTATTGAAGCCTGCCTGTCATTTTTGTTATTAGTATTTCACTAAATCAGAAAAAAAGTCAAATGTACCTCTTAATGTACTGCTGGTTGGTATCAAAACTGCACATATTCACTAGATTATTAATTTATTATTATTAAGTCATTAATATTAAAATAAATTATACCGGAAGTTGAGTGTCGGCATTGCTTGACACAACAACATGTTGTGATACAAATAAAATTAAATCAATAATAAACAAAATAAAAGTAAAATGCACCCGTAAAGTCATTGTTTGTTTTTAGAGTGTCATCGACAGCCAAGGCCTTGAGAGAGCAGAATTGGCCGTGCTCTCTCTTCGGGTTGGTAAGATGGCGCACTCTCTCTAGCACTATAAACAATGTCAACTGATCGGGCGTCTTCCGGGCGAGCCATCAGAACTGGGGATCTGCACTTTTCTCTGAGCGCGCTAGCTGCCCGGCGGCAATGTATCGGCAGCAGTTTGGGAAAAAAGGGCTTGACATCAGTGGTATCGTAGGATGCCTGTGCTCGTCTGCCCCCTACCAAGAGAGTCAGGGACATTGTTAGTGATAGTGATAGGGAGAGTTGATAAAAGGGGCGGGGTTAATCGACCACTAAACCACGAAGTGTTTACTTATGTAGGTAAAAGTAAACTGTTAAACACGAGAATGCAGGAAATGGCATCTACTTCAATCAAAATTTTCTGGGTGAGGACCCCCCAGCATTGTATCACCCCAATTCCAAATGCTTCTGACGCCCCTGAAGAACACACACAAAACCACCAAAATCCTTCCAGCCAACCAGACATAACATTACGTCATTGTGTCTAACAGATCATCAATTCATTTTAGGCTCCTACCATCATTAGTGCCTAATCTATAGAGCAGGGGTAAGCAACTCCAGTCCAGCACAGTTTGGTGATGTCACTGCTCTGACACTACAATTAAACATGCTAATTGCCCGCTGAGTTGAATCAGGTGTGTTTGATCAGGTAGATCACCAAACTGTGCAGGACTGGAGTTGCCTACCCCTGCTATAGAGACTTTAAAAAGTAGGAGTGTCGTTACTTTTAGGGCAGCTGTGGCCTGGTGGTTAGAGATCTGGTCTTGTGACCGGAAGGTTGCTGGTTTGATCTGCAGGCAGGTCATGACTGAAGTACCCTTGAGTAAGGCAGCTAACCCCCAATTGTAAGAGCACCTGCTAAATGAATTGAATTGAACAATTGAAAAGCAATGCAACTTTTAAACTATTGGTGCTACCTGCAGGAAACTTTCTGAAATTATTTGTGAACCTGAAGTCACCTGATGCTAGTCTTTGATTTAAATTAAGTAATTATTTACTCAACAACAGTGGTCATATGTATCTTATCAATAACATTAGATTGCCTGAATGTTGCTATTTATAATTTGTTACAGCTCATTTGTGACCTACAGTAGCCCTTCTGATTGTTCTGATCAGCTGGGATAGCCTTCGTTGCCCTCATACATCATTTCTTAGATGTCCGATACCTTGTGTCTGGTTGGTAGTTTGTTCCTCCTCAAACCTCAAACCACTCCTGACTGGGAGCGCCCTACACGCTTTGCTGTTTTGGAGATACTCATCACAATTGAATTGTTGTGAAGCTCAGATTCTGAGATGATGATCATTTATACATAATGGGTATCAGTTCAGGTAACATTAGGATGCTTACAAAGTACTAACCAGTAAAATGTCTTGTTCTTCAGATCTCAGAAATGTACTCGAAAGTGTGTAAACAAGGTAAGAAGAAGAGAGGTGTGCCCGGCTCCCCCACAGCTCCCAGAGACATCAGTGGTTATCGGACCTTGGTTCGTGGTGACCGCGGGGAGCGTGACGGGGGCTTCAATGTTGTAGTCAAGCCACAGACATGGGCACCGCAGGAGGGCAAAAGCTCAAGAGCTCCCCCAGGCTCCCTGGAGGACCACTGCTACGAGGCCATCAGTACAGAGGAGACCGAGTTGGCCTATGATGCAATGGAGGGCGGAGGGGGCTGGAAGAGGGACAGACCCCCACCCAATGCCAGCAACACCCTGCGACCCAAGAAGAAGAAGCCCCAGCAGCCCTTGCAGCAACCTCCGCCCCCTCCTCCACCCCCCCAGCAGACGCCCAAACTGCAGCACCTACCGGCCAAAGCTCTACTGCTGCCCGGAGAGAACCTATACGAAAGTATTCCTGACCTAAAACAGGGCTCGGCCACTTCCAGCACCACCACCATCTTCACCTTTAATGACGGGATGGAAATGTACGTCACTGGCCTGTAGGGGGAGCTCTAAAAATATTTAAGTCTCTCTTACAACTCTTGCCCCTTTCAGGATTGGGGGAGGAGGTTGGACGAGACAAGTTGAACATAAAGGAGGTTCCACTTGCACTCATTCACACATCATGTTTACATTTCAGTCCTGCAGTTCCCAAGTAGCCCCACTCATTGCCTTATGGAAGCAGTCTGGGAAGGGGACTTTCCTTCTAGAAGATACTGGGCTGAAACCTTGAAAGGAAAAGGTGTTGTGTTGTACATCATCTGGTATACATGCATTGCACTACCACTGTATATCTAACATGAAGTACCAGTATGTATTGTCTTTTGATCAAGTTAGAAGTGTGGAAAACAAAGACATGATGCCTTTGAAAGCACAGAGGCAACTCACTCAATTGACATATCTTAGCAAAGGAGCGCAAGAGCATCATCCACCACTCATCACCTCTGACATATCACTTTAACATGTTGCACATGAGGGATTCCCGTTTAATATTCTCCCTGGAATCCTTGTTTTTGACAGTACACACCCTTACCCATGCGTTCTTCATCTGGGTGATCATCGGAATTGCGGGTCAAGATTTTATTTAATTTATAGACATTTCCAAAGGGGACAAAAAGAGCACAAGTCTATTAAGAAGAGTCATTTCTAAAAACATGGCACAGAGCAGTTGTAGTGAAATGGTAGCGAATACCCAGAACTAATGAAAACGTGGCCCAAAAATAAGTCTGACCAAGACAGCTTTCGGATCTTTATCGTCAATTGAAAGTGAACGTTAGCTTTATCAAAATTGTTGATAGAAACCTGATCCACTTTTAGAATACAGCTTTATCCAAAAGCTTTAGCGGTACTATTTTTGTAATGTCAAAGCCTCTATTTCTGTAAAGAAATTATATGGGGAAATATTAAAGTGGATATAAAAGCAGTATTCTCATTAGTGTAGTATTATATCACTGTAAGAAATGCCCTATTTTACTCAGAAGCACAGAAAGATATACTGCAACCTTCCTTTTTTAACACTTAATTATAGACCCCTTATGTGACGGAAAGGTGATCTGAAAATGGTGAACGAAAAATAATTATATATGATTACAGTAGCAATTACAGAAAGATCGTTAGGAGAATTCGCAGCTCAGGGAGAGTAAAAATATAAACAGATTCAAATTAGATGCACACAAGCACTGTTTTCCTTTAAGTGAAACAAAAAATAACCTTTTAGGTATCCAAGACCCTGATGTGCCCATTCGAAATGGGATTTTATTTGTGTTTTCATAGTATTATTTTGTTTCCTTATTTCGTTTGAGCTCATAACATATGAACACCAGACTGGCTGTGTCTGAGTCACCACTGCCATATAGTACAGTACAGTAAGTGTTTTACTTTGTCAATACTGTTAATGCACTTTGCCTGATAAAAAGATGCATGCTTTCAAAAAAAAAAAACTTACAAAGGAAAAAAAACTAACAGAAAAAAAGAAGCACTGTTATGTGGTATCTGAGAATGGTTTATTTCTTGCTGTTGTCAGTTGCTTTTTTGATTTAAGTTCCATTTTCTCCATCAAAGAAAGAGCACAAGGTTGTTTTCGTTTGGAATCAAGAGAAGCTGCCATTCGGACAACTGGATGAGAACGTTTGGACTTAATGGATAAATGGGAGCAGAATGAGACTGGTCATAGTAAACATATGACAGACAATCCCCCTCCCTTCTCCCAGGACCAGTCAGGATGTCCATGACTGGCCCGTCCATCTTTTAGGTGAGTAAATGCTGTAAGTGGACTCCAATGTCACCCAACTGTTACTACACTCTAAAAAATGTATGGATGCTTGAAGCACCCTTTGGGGTTCCTCGATTTGCCGCAATGGTGGAACCCGTCGCAAAGGCTGGATCTCAGAGGAGCTAAAAATATTTTCTTCGGGGAACCCAGAATTGGACCACAGTGCTCAATGAAACTCAGTGCTGTAGTTTGAGGTTTCTGCTGGAGCTTCTAGACTAGAGTCTCTACAGTGAGTGCTTTATATAAGGTATACTGAGACACCTAAACAGTAACGAGTACCCCACTGGGTGTTTGAGACACCTTTAGTTTTTGTAGCATACAAAACATTAAACAAAAAAGTCGACTGTAATATAATTGAATGGGAAGATAAGGTGGCACTGAAACAGCTGTGTGTGGGGGGTTAATGGTGTAGGGTGGCCTGCAGCCATTAATAATGTGTCCACCTACTTAACAGCACAAAAAGGACTGTCACTCAGCGGTATTTGTGGTGTTCCTCAAGTAAAGCAAAGATGAAAAGTTATTCCCATTAGTTCTGACTAAACTAGTCTATATGTGGTCTGAGCCCACTGAGAAAGACTGGAAGCAGCACACAGTTACTGTTATATATGTCAGTGCAATTTTGTAAATATGTGACAAAGAAGAAAAAGAAAAGGAGTGAACAAAATGAAGATGCTCTAGGTGTTTGAGAGCCTGTTTCTTTTTGGGATGTTCTTTCGGAATGGATTTCTTTCTGGTGAAAACTTTGCTCAGCAGTATCTCCGTGAGGTCTGAGTTTTGATGTGTTTGGTTTGTTTTTGTTTTCCATTTCTTTTCACTCGTCATTTCAGCTGTAATGTGTATTTCCAAGAAACTGAGTATTAGTGTGGCAGCTGATGTTGTGTGTTTGCTTATCAGACAACAGGGTGGTGTGTATTCAAGCTGTGTAAGTACTCATGTGCAAAAGATTGTAATGTTTTTATAACAAAATTACTATTCATAAAAATGTTGGGTCAAGTTTATACTTTTGTAATAAAGTAGAACCTAAAAAACCCTGGCGGGCATTCACATGCTGCATCTGGCAGAAATGTTCAATTCATTTTGTGTTTGTTTGCTTTATTTTTTTTAAAAAGAAACATTGTTGCAAATACCAACATGACTGAGCAAAAGGAACAGCTAGCAAAAATATATTTGCACATAAATGTAAAAAATTCAGGTTGAAAACTTACATTTACATCTTGGATTTACATCTTGGTCTGGTTGTAAAAGAGACGTCATTGTACAATATAAACATGTAAATTTCGGATACACTAGTTTAGAATGTCCAGGACCGTATGGTTATGATTGACAGAGGAGTAACAACACTTCAAAAGTTGACGCAACTTGAGTTAATCTTAGTGTATGGATCACATATCATGTGAGTAAAGTTAAAATCTGACTTACTTTCATGAAAATGAAACAAAAACTCGAATTGATTTGAATAAATGAAAAGTAGAAAATATATCCAGTGCAAATGAGCACATCTGAAAATCCAGCTCAAGACCCTAAAATTACTCAATTAACTTACTTTATTTGCAATAAAACACATTTACATTCTAAACCTGATGTATGCCTTCAAATCAAAATTCATGATACATTTGAGCTAAAATAGTCTATCCTAAATTGACATTATTTATATTGTACAATGACCAGACATTAAAACATCTGTCTTTACGATAAAAAAATGTAGGCACGGTGTCTCTTTAACATCAGACCAAGATGTAAATCCTTCAAGTCTTCAACCTGAATTATGTTTCACGTGAATGTGTGAGATTTAAAGACTGTTTCTCAGGCTGAGCTCAAAATATGCTTTAAATCTAGATTTGATTAGTCTGGGTTTAAACTAGCCCAGCTTTAAGAGGTAGATGAAGGCTTTGATTAGAAATCTTTGTTTACACTAATTAACCACTAAAGAAACAGTTGTCTGCTCTTCACTTTACATGCTGTTCCCATGACAACAGCAGCTTTCTTCATGGTATAGTGTTTTGGGTTCCTCCCCCCATCTGAGATAAAATTCACATTAACACGAGCCTCAATGAACACATCTTAGTAAGAGCATCTCTGATAATCTCATTTCATTCATTTTCTGTGTGATGTGTAATTACGGCAGACTATGTGTGTGTGTGTGTGTGTGTGTAGGTTTGTATATGTTTGATGTGAGGACTGTGTGTGTGCATGTGTGTCTGTGTGTGTGTGTTTTGTAGGTCTGTGTCTGGTTTGCTTTGGGTAAAAAATAGGTCATCCTTAAAACAAAATGCGAGCCGTCAACATAGCAACCGTCTTCTGATTTTTTATTGGCTGACTTGTCTCCATAGTAACAGGTTAACCTTGAGGCTGCAGTCAGACCAGTTTGGGAGAATCCAGTAGCATCAGAGCTCAGAGAGAGAAGAACTGTTAGTGGCAGCATCAGCAGCGGCAGAGAGACGAGGAACCAGGCTGGCTCAGGCAACTCTCCTAAAACATTAATGCTACATAGGGTTAGTCTGGTCATGTTCAGTCATTCCTCCACAGTGTGGAGCTCGTCTGAGCAGAGCTGTTTACTACACCATTACTACAGCTTCTGCATGTTTCATCAGTCCTGCACTGATCTCTTCAGATCTTAAACCACCCTTTGGTGCCCTTCTTTACAAACCCTGATGTGTGCTAATCCCACACTAAATAAGGGACAAAACTATGGACGGCCAGAAAGGAGTGATTTATATTTTTCTGTAGTGCTATCTGAAGATCATGACTTAATTCTCTTGCAGGTTATTTACAGGTATGAATGAGTTACATTTTAAGATTTTAATACCTCTTTAAGGGAAAACTGATCCTGAAAATTAATTTGGTCAATTTGGTGTTCTGATCATCATCTAAGTCACAACAATAGACAAACACAGTCTGCTTAAATTAATACCACACAAAAAATGATAGGTTTTTGTGTTTTTATTGAACACAACATGTAAACATTAACAGTGCAGGGTGGAAAACGTGTGTGAACCTTTAGGCAAATTACTTCTCCAAGAGTTAAATGGAGCCTGGAGTAAACCAACCTGGAGCCAATCAATGTGATGAGATTGGATGTGTTGGTTAAAACTGCCCTGCCCTATAAAAAAACAACAGTTTTGAGTTTGCTAGTCTCAGCATTGTCTGATGTGAACCATGCCTCACATAAAAGATCTCTCAGAAGACCTACGTTCAAGAATTGTTGACTTGCATTAAGCTGGAAAAAGTTACAAAAGTATCTATAAAAGCCTTTATTGTCTTGATTCTTGACTGTCTACAAATGGAGAAAGTTTAGCACTGTTGCTACTCTTCCTAGGCGTGGTCGTCCTGTAAAGATAACTGCAAGAGCTCAGCGCAGAATGGTCAATGAGGTGAAGCAGAATGGTAGAGTGTGAGCTAAAGACTTACAGAAATCTCTGGCACATACTAACATTTTTGTTGACAAATCTACAATTAGTAAAACATTAAACAAGAATGGAGTTCTTGGAAGTACACAACGGAGGAAGCCACTGCTGTCCAAAAAAATTAATTAATTAAAAAAACATTGCTGCACGTTTGAAGTTTGCAAAGGAGCACCTGGGTGTTCCACAGAATTACTGTCAAAATATTCTGTAGACAGATGAAACCAAAATTTAGTTGTCTGAAAAGAACACACAACTCTATGTGGAGAAAAAAGGCACAGCACAACAACATCATAATGTCATCCAAACTGTTAAATATGGTGGAGGGGGCATCATAGTATGGGGCTGCTTTGCTACCTCTGGGCCTGGACAGATTGCTGTTATCGTCTGAAAATTTAATTCCTAAGTTTATCAAGACATTTTGCAGGAAAACTTAAGACCATCTGTCCATCAACTGAAACTCAACAGAGGATGAATGATGCAACAGGACAACGACCCAAAACATAGAAGTAAATCAACAACAGAATGGCTTCAACAGAAAAAATACGCCTTCTAGAGTGGCCCAGTCAGAGTCCTGACTTCAACCCGATTGAGATGCTGTGACCTCAGGAGAACAATTCACGCCAGACATCCCGAGAATATTGCTGAAGCGAAACAGTTTTGTGAAGAGGAATGGTCCAAAATTCTTCCTGACCATTGTGCAGGTCTGATCTGTAACTACAGGAAACATTTGGTCGAGGTTATTGCTGTCAAAGGAGGGTCAACCAGTTATTAAATCCAAAGGTTCACTTGCTTTTTCCACCCCACACTGTGAATGTTTACATGTTGTGTTCAATAAAAACATGAAAATATATCATGTTTTGTATGGTATAATTTAAGTTTAATAGTTTGTCTATTGTTGTGACTTAGATGAAGATCAGAACACAATTTCTGACATAAAAATTAAGCAACTAATTCCAAAAAACCCTATATATATTAGTCTATGAATTGATCAGATGTTTTTAACCCCTTTCTGCTGTTTGGACCTTATCTCCCTTTCATGTGTTTCATCATAGTTTAACTGAGGAACATTCATCTCCTGGTGTTAATTCCAACCAATGTGTGCTTTGCTAAGACAGGGTGAGTTTTCCGACAGACTCTACCAAAGGAACATTGTGTTGTGAGAAGATGTTAGGTGTTTTTTTAGTAGCTCTCGCAACTAATGAAGCCAGATTTCCTGCTGTGTTTAAACTGCTTCCTGCTGGTTCAGTTTTACCTCATTCTCTCTCCCTGTATATACATTGGATGTTATCTCTCTTTTCAGAGCGCTCTGCTTTTCTTTGGAAGCTTTTCTCTCAGGAATGCTCACAGTAGTGATTATTTTGCCTTTTCTGAAAGGTTGATGTGATGTTTGAGGTTTGTGTGCTGTATTTGAGGTTTTTATCCTTTTATTATGACTCACATGTGTGAGTCAAGACTGTCTTCTGAATGTTCATCGCTTCAAAAATAGCTTAGTGACTTCACTCATGCATACAGAGTACCTGATACTCTTAACTTTATCCTCTACACAGCAGTCATCAATTCATCAACTCAGCCTTAGACGTTTATACTATAGATCTTTTTAATAGTAGTGGGTTTTATGGTAACAGTGAAAGAGAGATTTGCTGCCACCTGGTGGTGAGGATCCTTAAAGAAGTGGATTTTCTCTGTGATTGTGTTAACTCTGACAGGTTAAGCATGTAAATTCACCCAGCTGCCATGTTTAAATCAACATTTAGATACACATCTGGCTGTTTTGTGTACTGGTGTTTGTAATTGAGGCAGACCACACTTAGATATTCAACAAGTAACAACAACTGACCACATATGGTTCCTGCCATTTTACTAGCCAGAATAATAAAAACACCATAACGGGTAAAGTCTTAGCTAGTGTCTTGAGTAATTTTTAACATTCATTTCCCTTGTTTCTTCACAAAATATATATATTTTTATTGTGTTGTCTTACTGAATAATCAATCCAAATAATAAATTCCCAGCCAATACACCCATGTTTCGCATATGGGGAATCCAAGTTGGTACTTAAGTAAGTTTTATCCATGGGTTAAATGTTAGCCCCATTTGTGGATGGCCTAAAGGGTCAGTGGAGAGACCAACATGGATTAAACATTGGCCATCCATTACACTGGGCCTTGCTAAAAACACAAAATATGTACTCAGGAGGGCCCCAACAGTTACAGTGTCTTGCAAAAGTATGCATCCCCCTTGACTTTTTACTTGTTTTGTTACATTACAACCTGTATTTAAATGTTTTCTTAATATGAATTATAGATGGCATTGGAGAGAGGTGACTCGTCTGTGCAGCCTACCATCGCAAAGCGATGACGGCGTATGACATGACATGACATGATATGAATTATATGTGATGCATCTGCACAAAATAGTCTAAGTTTGTGAAGTGAAATGAAAATTAAAATTGGCATGTGCTTATGTTTGCTATGTACCCCCTTTGCTATGAAGCCCCTAAAAAGTTCTGGAGCAACCAGTTACCTTCAGAAGTCACATGCTTAGTGAAATGAAGTGCACCTGTTTGCAATCTATGTGTCACATGATTTGTCAGTATATACACACTTTTTCTAAAAGGCCCCAGATCTTGCAACACCATTAAGCAAGAATCACCCTAACCAAACAACATCATGAAGTCCAAGGAGATCGACAAACAAGTCAGGTACAAACCGGATTCCAAAAAAGTTGGGACGCTATACAAATTGTGAATAAAAACTGAATGCAATGATGTGGAGATGGCAAATGTCAATATTT
>BRDA01078405.1:0-12595 GCA_036984385.1 Crenuchus spilurus
TACCGCTCAAAAGTTTGGGATCACCCAGGATTTTCCATGACAGTCTATACTTTTATTTCAGAAGGGCCATTATTATTATTATTATTATTATTATTTATTTATTTATTTTTCTTCACTTAAATAAAGTCCACAAATGCTGCTGCTCCAGATACTCAGTCTTCTGCGGTAGAAAGGTGAGGTAGGACAGTGTCAATGTGTTTAGTTAAGTTGTTGATGGTGAGTTTAGAAGAGTTTCAGCAGGTAATGTTTTTCTGTCATCTGTCTCTTTTTCTGTAGGTACTTTATTTGTCAATTTTGGTCTGTCTAATGTGACAGTACTATATAATTAGATACATGGCTAACATTAGCATGCTTAACAAGGCTTTAGTTAAACTATCATCCTGCAATATTTTTATTGTTAAATGTACAAAATCTGGTATAGTATCTTTAAATATGATGCCGCTTGTTTTTTCCCGATTTGTTGGCTGTATTGTTCTTGGTGCAAGAAGGGTTTGTTTTTTTCTGATTTTCAGCTACACTACACATTTTTTTCAGTTTCTTAAACTTTAAGACCACAGCATCAAACAGATTTGTTGAAAGGATTGTTACTTGTGGTTATAAGAAAAAATACATCCCCAGTGAACTGTTCTTTATAATGAATTTATTAGCATTAGACCAATAATGAAACTAATTGTGTCAAAATAAAAGTATCTTTTAAAACTGCAGTTCCAAAAAAGCTGCTTGAGTTGATTTCTTCTGAAACGGGTCGGTGTCATATTTGATTTTGTTCAGATATAAAGAGAACATTTACATCTGCTCCAACTCTTGTTTAGTGGGACTTTTATTTTGACAGCAGTTGATTCTCTATTGTGTCCATGTGCTGGTAGATTTACTCTACTCCTATCAGACTCATATCTCTAGTTCAGCTGCATGCTTACAGACGCTGGATGCTGATGTTGGTTTAAACTGTGGTTTTGAGGAACAATCAGTCACCTAACGATGGACAGAAGTGACCACCGTAGTTAGGCAGAAGATGAGCTTTTGGGAAACACAGCAGCAGTCCAAGCCTGTGTGTTGTCACAGTGCTGTTTAAGAGAGACAAACAGGAGCTGCACTATTGAAGGTAGAGATCTGTTCTACCCTGCACTGTTATTTACACTGTGTTTATATTTGGACTTTAAACTCATGGACAGATGATCACTTTTCCACATGTAGAGTCACAGATATCAGACAACACAGTAAGCAGCTTTTCTCCACATTTCCTATCTGTAATATTCACCACTGTGCATCTGGTAGATCTTACAGTGTATTTGAGCTGTTCATCAGTTAACGCAGAAAACAGCCTTTGCCTACATCTGTAATGTCAGATCTGTTTATTATGGAGGATCTGTTTATAATCATTATCTAGGAAATCAAGGTCCTAGAGTCTGAGGAAGAGTTGAGAGACACAGAATCCAAGGTGTTTGATGTCCATTGTGCAGTTTCTGCAGTCTGTGATGGTTTGGGGTGCCTTGTCAATCTGCTGTTGTTGGTCCACTCTTTTATCAAGGTCAAAGTCAACACAGTCATCTACCAGGAGATTTTAGAACATGTCCTGCTTCCATCTGCTGCCAAGCACTTGAGAAACAAATGGTTTCCTATCTATGTTATTACTGTGCTTGATTGGCAAACCAACTCATGAGCTATAAGCCATACTGATCAACTCTTAAAAAAAAAAAAAAAAAAAAAAAAAAAAAAAAAAAAGGCTTGAAATATGTCACTTTACACGTAATGAATATAAAACATATTTACTTAAAAAAATTACTTCAAGATATTCTTTTTTTAGTTATTACTGTAAATCACTTAATTTCCCTTAAGAAACCTCCTAAAGGGATCAATAAAGTACTATCTATCTATCTATCTATCTATCTATCTATCTATCTATCTATCTATCTATCTATCTATCTATCTCTATCACAGATTTTGCAATGAGCATTTTTTCAGCAGCCTGTTAAGTCCTTCCAACATACAATTTCTTGGACCTCTTTGCTGTTTTAGTTTGATTAGACATTTGGAGCTGAGTTTAGTTTATTCCACTCTAAGGTGAAGTAGTGTGGATGAAATTATGGCTAACTGTACTAAAGTAGCTAAAATGTATTATTTTTTAATTCGTTATATTAGCCAAACTTGTTATAGCTAAAGGAATTTGTTGACAAATGTATTCTAATTGTGTAGTTTAAGTAGGATGAAGCTTATAGAGAGAATAGAAAAATAGAGAAACAAATACCAATGTTATTAAAGTGGTAACTGGATAACATAGTTCTATTTATTCATGAATCTAGAAGAACTTACACAACTAACAATGACAGCCTACTGAATAAGAGCTATAAAACATTAGATGTCTGTGATTTTAAACAAATAGAACTGGCTAAAGAAATGGCCAAAGATTGGAAATTGTCTGAAATACATTTAATTTTTCAAGTTTTA
This sequence comes from Crenuchus spilurus, assembly GCA_036984385.1. Classification (NCBI taxonomy): domain Eukaryota; kingdom Metazoa; phylum Chordata; class Actinopteri; order Characiformes; family Crenuchidae; genus Crenuchus; species Crenuchus spilurus. Next base: position 2,446 of record BRDA01078405.1, read on the forward strand.
CATATCTCTGAAGCTTCAAGAAATAAATACATATGACGTGGAGAATTTCAAAGTTTAAGTCCTGTAGTAGACAGTGTATAACTTGTAGACAAAATAACTTGAGCCTTACAATTTCTTCTACAGGAAAGAATTACATCACTTTAAAAGTCTTCTCCTGCTGGTGTACACTTCAACAAAGAAGCCAGGACATACTACTACCAAGAAGAAGACATCACTGCAGAAATCAGCAGACATTGCAAAAGAGAATATGGCATTCAGAAGAACCTCTGATACTCAGATGTCATCTAATGCTCTCCACACTGATACGTCTCACAAACAGATGCAGGAAAACACAAAGAAAGGCAAACATCTGTGTTCAGAGTGTGGGAAGAGTTTTAGTCGGAAGACTGGTCTACATATACATAAGCGTATTCACACAGGAGAGAAACCGTATCAGTGCTCAGAGTGTGGGAAGAGTTTTACTGTACAGAATCATCTCCAACTACACCAGCGTATTCACACAGGAGAGAAACCATATCAGTGTTCAGAGTGTGGGAAGAGTTTTACCGTACAGAGTAGTCTCCAAAAACACTGGCTTATTCACACAGGTGAAAAACCATATCAGTGTTCAGAGTGTGGGAAGAGTTTTAATCGAAAGAGTCATCTCCACATACACCAGCGTATTCACACAGGAGAAAAACCATATTACTGTTCAGATTGTGGAAAGTGTTTTACTGTACAGAGTAGTCTCCAAACACACCAGCGTATTCACACAGGAGAAAAACCATATCACTGTTCAGAGTGTGGAGACAGTTTTAATCATAAGAGTCATCTCCAAAGGCACCAGCGTATTCACACAGGAGAGAAACCGTATCACTGTTCAGATTGTGGGAAGAGTTTTAATCAAAACAGTCATCTCCAAAAACACCGGCATATTCACACAGGAGTGGAACCATATTACTGTTTACAGTGTAGGAAGAGTTTTACTGCACAAGATAGCTTCCAAATACAACAGCGTATTAACACAGACATGAAACCGTATTACTGTTCAGAGTGTGGAAAGAGTTTTAATCAAGATTTACCTCCAAACACACCAGTGTGTTCACACAAGACAGAAACTGTATCATTATTCAGAGAGTGAGAAGAGTTTAGAGTAGTCTCCACAGACACCAGCACATTCACATAGGAGAGAAACCACTGTTCAGACTGGAAAGAGTTTTACATGTGTGGTGGACAACCTCAGCACCTTCATATAGAAAAGAAAGTTTAATATCAGACAACAGGGTTACGCATGTACAGTGTTTCCACCTCATTAAACCATCATAATCAGATGGTCAGCACAGACAAAGGACTAGCCATTTTAAAAACAGAACACAATGATGTACAAACTATTAAATCCTATCCTATCCTATACATTCAATACTATTGTTATTTTTTGATGCACCCAACACATTTCAGAATATTGGTACAGCGGCAACAGAAGCCTGGTTAAGAATGTCTCACAACTAAATAGGTTAACAGGCCAACATGTCAATGCCCTGATTGTGTTCGCAATTGTATGGACATGATCTTCAGGGCCTCGGGTGGCACTACATTAAAACCAGACATATTTCCATAGTGGAAATCACTGCTGCATGGGCTCAGGAACACTTCTGAAATCCATACAAATCTGTGAACATCATTTGCCACTGCATCCTAATATACAAATTAATGCTGCCTTAAAAAGAAGAAACCATATATGAACCAGATTCAGAAACTCATTTAAGATACACAGAGGTGAAACAGAAAATGTCCTATGGTCTAAACAATAAAAATGTGAAAATATTTTTGGAATTTATGGGTGCCACATCTTCCAGGCTAAAGAAGAGAGGGACCATCTGGTTTAATACCAATTTGTAATTCAAAAGTCAGCATCTGTGGAGGTGTCTATTACTGCAAATGGCATGGGAGACTTGCGCATACGTGAACCATTAATCTAGGATTTGGAGCAACATATGCTGCCACCTAGAATAACTAGGAAGGTCTTACTTATATCAGTAAGCCATGCCAAACCAAATTTTGCACCTATTACAACAGCATGGCTTTGTAGAAAATGAGTCTGAGTATTACACTGACCCGGCTGCAGTCTAGACAGGTGACTGTTTGAAAACATTTGTTGCATTATGAAACAAAAATTTGACAAAAGAGACCCTGCTTCAGCAGCTGAAATATTTTCCTATAATCATTAAACAAGTATGTTTAATTAATTTTTAAATAGTACTAAACTGTTTAGGTGACATGCATGGTAATAGTACAGCTTTTAATCATCTTTGGATATTGAGTATTGTTTAGTACTAGTATTAAAAGTGATTTTTTTTATATAGTTAAATTGTGCCTCTTTCATGTTCCCAAGTGTGATTATGTGGTTTATAAAGAGTTCAGAATTGCATGGTTAAAATGTATCAGCAGCACAAAAGTTGGCATTTAGACCTGTCAGAAAGCTGATTTAACATTTGAGAAGTAGTATTGATACCACATGTATGAACAGTTATTTTGTCTAAATATCTGGAAACTCTTTGTCTTTCCATCATCCATTATTATCATCTTTTCTCACATTTGATCTTTAATGTATTCCTTATTTTATTTTTTAATAAGTATCTTGATTTATTGTCAGAACAAGAGGTTTTGTTGACCAAGCACATGTTGGGTCTCACAGTGCCTCTCAGTACACGTAATACATAACTTTCAATCGAACTTTATTTTGATTGTACATCTGTGTACATTATTGTTTGTACATTACTTTGACTGTACATTTTTATTGCATATATTTTCCCCTTATAGCATCATAAAATGCTTTTTTCTAGAGCATTCAACTGTATAAACTGGCAAACACATTTACGACTCTATCTCCTTTTAAAATAAATAAATATATTAAAAAATACCCGTTGCACAAGTTTCCATTTACAGTAAGAATTAATGAGTGAACATAATAAAATTAATGATTTAATGATTTAAAAAAAGCACTGCTTATATTTAATTTTTGCTACAAATGGGACTTTTTAGTATTAGTAGCTGTAGAATATTTTTATCAATATTAAATTAGTATGATAGCTTCAAATGATTGATATACAGAAACTCACTTTCAGTCATACAGTCATGAGAAAAAGTATTATCCCTTTGAACTCTATGGATTTATGTATCTGGGCATAATCTTAACCTTAGAAGGTCTTAAAATTAGGTAAATGCAACCTCAGATGAACAAGCACACAAGTTCATTAGTTAGCTCTGAGTACTTTAAAAAGCAGTTATAATGTTACTAATGTTAATTGGTTTGTTTTAAGTGTTTCAAACAGCAGCTATGTTTTAATGTTTATTAGCTTTTAGGGCTTTAAACAGCAGTTGAGTTATTAATTTTTGTTACTTAGTTTTGAAACAGCAGTTATAGAGTTACTAATGTTGATTAGTTAGATCTGATGGCTTTAAAGAACACTTATACTGTTATTAATGTTGATTAGTTAGAATTGATTGTATTAAACAGTAGTTATAGGGTCTGTCTAAGTACCTAGTGAGCTCCCTACATAGAAAACATTTTAAGTCACAATATATGTATCCCTGACAAGATCTAAGGTACCTCAAAATTATCTCATCTTGACCTTCTTATGCAGGAGCTTAACTTAAGACTCAAGACAGTAAAGTTCTGTAACATGGACCGTGATATTAGTTCCATACTGGAGCCCAGAAATGGCCCTGCGCAGGACCAATCCAACTTTGATATATATATATATGACAATTGTATTCGGTCTCTTTACAAATCCCAGAATGCACCGCACAACTGGCAACATCCGATACATACAGACACCTCCTTTAATACTGTAATGCATTTTCATTTGCTATATGAGAAATGCAAGAGAACAAATACCTCATTTCATCTTCTGAATGTATCTGGAACATCTGTCCACATCAAATAAGAACCTTATGATGATGCGATAACAGCACAGATTCCTGGGTAGATGGATATTTCTTCAGAACGTTAGCAATGAAAACCGCGCCAGTCCTACAGCTCTTCTGATTGGTCGTTTACCGTCTGGACACTTTTTCCTCTTACATGATTGGCTAAGTGCCTTGGCGTGGGAAACCGTTAAAACCATCAGGAAAAACGAAGCTAAGTATTTATATAGTTTATATGATTTTTTTATATGAAGCTAAGTATTTATATAGTTTATATGATTTTTTTAAAGAAGATGCACCCTTAAATTTGCTACAAATGTCAGGTCAAGTGTCTCCAGTCATACTTACCTAACAGTAACGAACCCGAAGACTGAGGTGGCGGTTCATTAGCAAGTCAGACTGAAAATAGCTGGTGAGTTATGACGTTTCACCTAATTTGTTTTAAAAGTTCCTCATTAAGTTAAACTAACCGTTAAATATAGTCACTGGGCTTATGTGAGGTAGCTAATATACGCAACTAGAACTATGTGAGCTGTTAGTCAGTTAAAGTTATCATTTTGTGTTTAAAAGACATTCTTTCCCACCATAATCGCACTTTGAGCTAAGCTGAAGTAAAAAAAAATGTTTTTCACTGATTTTTAAAAACACTGACAGAAGAAGCGTGACAGATGCTTATTGGTAAAGTGTTTCAGGTCTTTGATGCATAAAAACAGAAGCTGCCTGTATTTTATGTTTCATGTAATTTGACTTCCATCACTGCTGTGGATGACACTTTACAGTTATTAGATGCATATTTGTCTGTTTGTGACCTGTTTTATTGAAGTTTCAAATAACTAATTTTAAAATAATTAATGGTAACATTCATGACTTTCCTGATTTACTGAATGTTTGGGCATAAATGGAGTTTGCAAGGCTGAAGATATTTAAATAAGGCCTGTGGAAAGTGCTGTAGAGGGCTAACATTAAATTATCTGCTTTTGTAACTTTGAACTGACATTAAAACATTGTGTTGTCACAATGTCAGATTGTTAAGGAATCTCAAATAAAATTGCAAATGTTGGCCATACATCAAGGAGGCCATAAGCAAGTCTGTCGGAGATTGCTTAATCATTTTGTGTTGTATTTTGAGGGAAGTATATGATGATTGAGGAAAGGGGAAATCACTTCAAAATTGCATTTTCAAGGCTTTGTTCTTACTTCTGTATAGGAAATGAGCATTCTCTTATAAGGAAGAAAGAATTTATCAGAGTGAAAACGTGGATGACAGCTGTGGTGGAGGGAAAAGACAGAGGGCCAAAAAAGTCACGAAGAAGAAAAAGGTACTGTAAATCTTTTCTAGGTCTTATTGTAATTCATGTAAATTTGGGCCATATGGACAAAAAACAAAATGCATATTGACAAACCACAAAGGTTCTGGGAGAATTCCCTTTGAATAGATGAGCAAAACTGCAGCTTTTTGGCAAGTCGCATCAACTCTGTTCACAGATTCATCAGTGAAGCATACAAAAAAAACATTGTACCTGTGCAGGGTGCAATGGAATCTCAGGAATATCAAAGCAAAGCTTGGTCTCACTTGCAGGATATTATTCCAAAAGGATATTGACAAAAAACAGCTAAAAACACCCAGGAATGGCTAAGAGCTAAACATTAGACAAGTCTGCAATGTCCTTCTATTAGCCCTGATCTAAATCCTATTGAACATCAGTGAAAGGAGCTTTCAAACCCCTTCAAACCTGAGACCAGGATTCTTGCAGGTTTCAGTGAGTTAAATTTAAGATTTTATTAAGACCTTTCAAGAACATTTTCAGTGAAATTTATGACCAACATAAATTGCCAGAAACATTTTAATGATCCCAGATATTCTCAAAACATTTTTTTAATTAATTCAGTTATAGAAAATGATTAATTTAATTTAATATTAGAACAGATAATAAAAATATTTACATACAGAATTCGTATCACCGAACCATTGCCATTAGGTAGAGAAAACCTGGGCGATTTCTTGCTAAGAGGGTTTTATTTGCTGCTGGTATGAGACCAAGAACAAAATAAAAAAATAACACAATTTAACAATAAAACTGATGAAAAGAAATTAAAAAAACTTAATATTGATTCACATTAAATAATTGACTCAACATTCAAGGACAATTGATACTTGCATTAATACAATGAGAATCATTTAAACTATCTCTTTAATACTCTTCAAAAATAACCTTAAAATATGCTTCTTTAATTGATAATATATAAGCAAGACCTTGCATTAAATAGACATCTTCTGGATGGCAGCATATATTGCTCCAAGCCCTTTATATATCCTTCAGCTTTCATTTGATGCATTCATAACAAGCTGAATAGAGCCTCTCTTCTTTAGCCCCGGAGGATGCAGTGAACCCAATTTCCAAAAGTAATTTCATAAATTCATAATTTCATAAATTCTGATATGCTCAGTGGAAATACACTGTATATGTGGGGCTTTGTTGCCAACAGTTAAGCTCTCTTTTCTGTATGAAGGTGCTGATGTTTTCTGAGTCCACTGCTTTGTCTAAAACTCTCTCTACATTCTGAACATTTATGTTTTCTCTCTTGTGTGAAGTCGCTGGTGTATTTTAAGACTACTCTGTGTACTAAAACTCTTCTCACACTCTGAACATTTATATGGTTTCTCTCCTGTGTGAATACGTTGGTGTGATTTGAGATGACCATGTATAGTAAAACTCTTCCCACATTCTGTACACTGATACGGTTTCTCTCCTGTGTGAATACGTTTGTGTGTTTTAAGACTAATACTTTGATTAAAACACTTCCCACATTCCAAACACGTATACGGTTTCTCTCCTGTGTGAATACGCTGGTGTAGTTTGAGACTACTCTGTGTAGTAAAAGTCTTTCCACACTCTGAACAGTAATATGGTTTCACTCCTGTGTGAATACGCCGGTGTATATTAAGATGACTACTTTGACTAAAAGTCTTCTCACACTCTGAACACTGGAACGGTTTCAGTCCTGTGTGAGTTCGCTGGTGTTGTTTGAGATGACTACTTTGATTAAATCTCTTTCCACACTCTGAACATTTATATGGTTTCTCTCCTGTGTGAATACGCTGATGTATTTGGAGATTACTCTGTACAGTAAAACTCTTCCCACATTCTAAACAGAGATACGGTTTCACTCCTGTGTGAATACGCTGATGTAATTGTAGTTCCTGCTTCTGATTAAAATTTTTCCCACAGTCTGAGCAGTAATATGGTTTCACTCCTGTGTGAATACGCTGGTGTGATCTGAGATTACTCAGTACAGTAAAATTCTTCCCACAATCTGAGCAGTAATATGGTTTCTCTCCTGTATGGAAACGCTGGTGTATTTTAAGAATACTCTGTGAAATAAAACTCTTCCCACACTCTGAACACGGATACGGTTTCTCTCCAATGTGAATACACGGGTGTATATGGAGACCACGTTTTTCAGTAAAACTCTTCCCACACTCTGAACACTGATGTTTGCTTGTTTTGTCTGTGTCTTCCTGCATTTGCCTGTGAAACGCATCAGCTTGGGTATTGGAGCTTCTTCTGGATGCCATATTCTCTTTTTGTAATCTACTGAGTTCAGCAGTGATGTATTCTTCTTGGTAGTAACTTCTGATGTACTTATGGAAGTGGACACCAACAGGAGAAGTCTTTCAACAGATCATCATTCTTTCCTGCAGGAGAAATAGTATGTCATAAGTTTTCCCCCCCAATTTCAGGTTTACAGCAAAAATGTCTTCTATTGCAGGCCTCACACATTGAAATTCACATGGAGAAATATGTAAAATTATATATATTATGGATTTTAATCTATTTGTAAGCATTGGGAATTTCTATTAGGTTTACAAAAATTCCACACATTGGAAATTTCTGAACTGGAGCAGTGTTCAGCAAACATTAAAACATGAATATTAAATATTATTTATGAGTGGATATTTTTGACAGACTTAGGGTCTGTGAACAAATTGTAAATTTTCTTAAATAAGAAAACTGTTCTATTGCATTATACTTGCACAGTAGGCAATCATTATGAGATGTTCTGAAGGAGTTAATATTTTTTCATGAAATGGTAAAATGCCTCACTTTCAACATCTGATGTGTTCTATATTCTAGTGAATTTAAAAAAAGAGTCTATGATTGCAAATCATTAAATCCTGTTTTTATTTTAATTTTACAATAGTGTCCCAACTTTTTGGAGTTGTGGATGTACATCAGCAACCACATGCTGGACTCACTACAGTTTGCATATCGAACAAATAGCTCTGTGTATTTTGCAGTGATCATGGAACTTCACCTCATCCTTCAACACCTGTAAAGGCTTTGGAGTCCTGCAAGTTTCTTGAAAGCCCAGCAGAGGATGTATTTCTTGCATCACCTAACAAAATTCAACTGGCCTCAAGTTCTGTTCTACACAGCTATCACTGAGTCTATCACCACCTCTATCATAGTTTGGTGCAGCTGTGCCACCAAAGAAGACAGTCCTGCTCTACATGGCTGCTCTTCTCTCTCTACACCAATGACTGTACCAATGACAGGGATCTTAAGTTTGCAGATGACACTACTCTGTCAGTTTAATCTCAAACAATGATGTACTGGGAGGAAGTAGCATAACTGGTGTCATGGTGTTGAGCTAAGAACATGGAACTAAAGACAAACTGTGGAGATGATCATTGATTTTAAAAAGAATTCTACCTTGCTGCCTTCACTGGAAGTACACGTCTCCGCAGCCAGCTCAGTAGAGTAATATAAATGCCTGGGCATCATCATTCAGCAAGACCTCATATGGAAGAAACACAACACTGCTCTACACTGTGTCAACAAGAAATTTGGGTTGCCTCAAGCAATGCTGGTCCAGTTCTACACTGATATAATCATCGTCATCACATCCATCATCTCCATTATGTTCAACTACAAACCGAATTCCAAAAAAGTTCGGACAATAAACAAATTGTGAATAAAAACTGAATGCAATGATGTGGAGATGGCAAATGTCAATATTTTGACATTTTGAAACAACATATTTTTCCCTTAAAATGATACATTCTCTCAGTTTAAACTTTTGATCTGTGATTTGTGTTCTATTCTAAATAAAATATTAGATGTTGACACCTCCACATCATTGCCTTCAGTTTTTATTCACAATTTCTTTAGTGTCCCAACTTTTTTGGAATCCGGTTTGTACTTTATGTCTTCTCAGAACAAGCATAAGCTGCAATGTTTGTGCAATGTGCAAAGAAAATCAGCAGCTATTGCCTCGTCACTCTAGGACATGGAAGAGGGCAGGAAAAACCATGGCTGACACCTTACATCCTAGTCACTCTCTCTTCCAGCAGTTTCTATCCAAGTGGAAACTAACAGTGAGCACCCTAAAGACTCAAACCACCACTAACAGGCCATCAAACTCCACAACAAGGAATATTTTCCCATTTCTCTGATTTAAACTCCTGTATATGCACTTAATTACGTACTCTGTAATATACATAATCACTGTATACACCATAACATAATCCTTCTGTATAAGAAACTTTCTCTGTTGAAGTCAGTGCACATACACAGTTATAATTATTGCAATATGCACATTCTATTGTTATTTATATTTGCTGCTGTGCTGTTTACATTTATAGTTCTGTCATAATTTTCCTTGGTACTGGCCTTATCTGTACTGATGTATGTCACACTGCACAGACATGTATTGGCTCTTGTTTTGTGTACTGTCTTTTATGTTATGCTGTATATAGCATATCTTTTACTTGTGTATTTAATTGTACTTACAATTCCTTGTACACTTGCTACTTGATGACGAGATTCTGAGATTATTTCCCCACGCTGTCACACTGATGAACAATCACAACACATACACCCGGTTATTAACACTCATTTGATGTTTATATTACTTCAGGATTGTGCAAGAATGTAATCTTCATTCTGTATTGAGACATGGTGAGACCAAAAAACAGATTCCTTGTATGTGCAAATGTACATGCTCAATAAAGTCTGATTATAAATTCTAAATGATGATTGTAAATATATTCATGTTATGAATCCCAAAGTAACACTTTTCAAGCTTAGCTACAACATAATATTCAACCAAGACTAACCATAATAAACAGATCTGACATCTGACATCAGATGTAGATAAAGGCTGTTTTCTGTGTTAACTGTTTAACATGAACAGCTCAAATACACTGTAAGATCTACCAGATGCACAGTGGTGAATATTA
>BRDA01078409.1:9568-21694 GCA_036984385.1 Crenuchus spilurus
TTTTTGCTTTGCTTTTACAGTGTCTTCCTGTTTTTCTTACAAAAACAGGTCATTAGGCGAAAAATTTTATTTGGACGGCGTGCAGACTGAAAGATTTTCGTACATCGCGGGGACAGTGTGACCACTTCGAATTGTTGTGTTGCACGACTGCAGTGACAGCGTCGAACCTGTCTTGTCTTCTTCGTTAAATACCTCATTAAAGTGAAAGCGACGGTGTGTTTTGTTTTGTCTCACGTTTCAAACACCTAAATTTTATTGACCCTTTTCGTGCTACTTGGAGTTCTCCAGGAGTCAAGAGTGGTGGTGCTGTGCTTTTCCCAGTTATTTTAAATCCACAAACTTTGCACTCTGTTTTGTTTTGTGTGGCAGCGAAAGTGAAATTACTCCATAAATTGCTTCTTCTGTTCTGTCCAAGCTGCGACAGTGACGTCAGCACGTTGTGTTGTTAAGCTTCACCAGTGTGACAGGGGCGCTACATGCTTTTAGAAAGTCAGACGTGCGGCAGGTTTATTTTAAAAAGCGGATTACTGGACAAAAACATTCTTTTTGTCCTTCTGTGACATTTTCGTTTCGTTTTTATTCGTCGACGAAAAGTCTAATACTTTTAGTCATAGTTTTCGTTTTAAAATATTAGTTTTTATTTAGTTCTCGTCTCGTTTTCGTTGTGAAAAAAATGGTCAACGAATATTTTTCATCATAATTATCATTAACGAAATTAACACTGGTCTTGTCTTACTTTTGTTTTCATTTCTCTGCTTGCAGTGCAATATATTTGTATTATAAGTTATTGCAAGAGTTTAGAATTGAATACTAATTTTTGACTTTTTTTCAAATTTTGTACCATTTTTTACCAGCACAACACACATTAACGCACAATCACCATGGCATCTATTACATAGTATTTTAAATTGATTATTTTACAATTTCAAAAGTTAGATTTTCCATCATGTGAGTCATTTAATTTAACTAATGACCCTACAGCAATAGTGCACAGCATGCCTGTCCTAAATTCAGCAACCTTTAATCCAGTTATGACAGTGTGGCCACTACACTACAGTGGCCTTTCTGTTTTCAGTTATTTTTCCAGTTGAAGATATTGCATTACACAGCACTAAAGCATCGGTAAAAAGGCCCTGGGCAGTTGGATGTGGTGGAAGCTGAGTGCCAACTGAGACGTTGCCACATATTTTCAGCTTTGAAATGAAATTCCCACCTTGCATGGAGGCTTTCTAGAATCAAGCAAAGGATTCTGATCCCAGCAGAATGGAATGCAGATGTGATGTCATAGTGGAATAGAATGCCACGCAGCACCTGTGTTGTCATAATAGAATATAAGGCCATGGCGCATTTTTGATGTCAGAATGCTTATCTGACATATGATGTCATAGTCGAATGCAAATAAGACCATCAGTGTGAGGTCAGCCAAAATGACAGTATATTATTGTGAAAAATTGCACTTTGCTGAGTATATGATGTTGTTGATATACATATGTTGATGACATATAGATCCATTGTACACGTGCCCATGCATGTGGGCTGATGGGCAACTGTTGCATGCTTGACTATTGCATTTATATATGGTGTGTTCTAATACGGAAATGATACTTATAACTGTGTGTGTGTGTGTGTGTGTTTAGGTGAACGCCCTTATCAGTGCCCTTACTGTGATAAAGCCTTCAGCAAGAATGATGGTCTGAAGATGCACATCCGTACACACACCAGGGTAAGACCAAACAGGCCCATCCACTTTTTCTCTGTCTTGTATTCTCATGAGTGCATGAATATTTCAGCAGCTGATGTTCAGATGAACTTCCTAACACAAAGAAATGTGCCTACACATGGATATATCTGTACAAATGCACTCTTTATTGTCTTTCCTTCTTTCTCACTTTCTCTTTCTCTCACTCCCTCTCACTTTCTCTCTCAACCTCTCACATTTTCCTGTCTATCACTCAGTCACTCATATTTAGATTTCATCATTTATTTCTCCATTTTCAAAAAATGTCTCAATTCACGTGATCCCTCCATGAACATGCTGTCCTGTTTGGATGAAAAAGAAAATTTGAGCATGCATTTTGCACAACATTTAGATTGTAATTCCATGTTTATGAATATAGAAATGTAATGTTTTTCCTTTGGAAATAAACCTAATGTGACAGTTTTCTGAACAGTGGGTACCTCAATGGCATTATAAGATGAGAGCTATCTGTTAAGGCCCTTTTCCCCACTCTTAAATCTCTAGAAAGACTTTCTGCATTTATAGCTGCTCTGTTTGGACCCATTATTACCTTTGATTTTTTTTTTTACAATTCGACCACTGTGCATGCACAAATCTGCCTCTGTGTTTGAAGGATGTCCAAGTGTATGAAAAAGCTTATCTCCATACCCTTTGATTTGCTCTGCTTCAGTAAGCCGGAGCTCACTGTGACTAAGCAAACATAGTAACACACACTCTCTTGTGTATTTAGGGAGTATCTCATCTTGAGCTTGGATGTGCTGAGTTTAGTAAGGTGAAATGAGGACACTGTCTGTCCCAGGTTAAATAAGAAATGTAAAGATGCATTTAGGTACAAAAATGCATTGTGCTTATATTATAAACTCTGTTCTACTCTATTTCAATAATAAGGACAAGACCAAAGTCTCCTAAAGACATACCTGCCCAGTGTATCTTGGCCATAAAGGCACATTTTCAATTGTGATACTCTAATGATATTTATTAACATATAACCAATAAAAACCAGGGAAAGCATGATGTAATGCTCATGCATATTAAGTAAAAATGTACAGATAAATCTCTCAATTCAATTTTATTTTGAAACATAAACATTTGTAAATATTGTACACTTTTCTATTATAAAAGTGTAAACAAAAGGAAATGTAGCTGAAAGAATCAAATGTAGAATGGAAGTAGCTGAAAGGTTAAAGAGTGTGACTTATAGGAGTATAACTTACCCAGCAGACACAAAACCTCATCACAATTTTGTACCATCATGCAAGAACGTAGTGATACAGTAACTTGTGTGATTTGTATCAGTGATACAATAATTTGTGATTTGTGTCAGCAACGATGTACTCTTTTTTTGTAACAATAGTTATACAGTAACTTGTATGATTTTGTATCAGTAGTGATACCGTTACTTGTATATATATTTATAGTGATACAGTAACTTGTGTGATTTGTAACCATAGTAACACAGTAACTTTTATGATTTTGTATTAGTAGTGATACCCTAACTTGTATGATTTGTAACAATAGTAACAAAGTAACTTGTATGATATATCTCAGTAGTGATACAGTTACTTGTATGATTTGTAACAATAGTAACAAAGTAACTTGTGTGATTTGTAACCATAGTAACACAGTAACTTTTGTATTAGTAGTGATACCCTAACTTATATGATTTGTAACAATAGTAACAAAGTAACTTGCATGATATATATCAGTAGTGATACAGTTACTTGTATGATTTGTAACAATAGTAACAAAGTAACTTGTGTGATATATATATCAGTAGTGATACAGTAACTTGTATGATATATATCAGTAGTGATACAGTTACTTGTATGATATATATCAGTAGTGATACAGTTACTTGTATGATTTGTAACAATAGTAACAAAGTAACTTGTGTGATATATATATATATCAGTAGTGATACAGTTACTTGCATGATATACATCAGTAGTGATGCAGTAAATTGGGAGATTTGTAATACAGAAACTTCTGTAATGTTTAGTATCTGAGCTTTCACCTGTGCTATTGATTAAAAGTATAGAATCTGTACATTTTAACGGCAGCTTATAAAAGCGATGGTTTAGATTAGGTTTTAGTAGCGAATATGATGAGCTAAAAGATTTACACTTCATCCACTTTTCCACTTCAGTGTAATAAAACAGCACTGCCATTGAGAACCTCTGCAGTGACTGAAGGCTGAGTCAATGCAGAATCCACACAAAGTCCATCCAGAGCACTTAGAGCGGCCAGCGGCTTTTTACTGGGAAAATTACGAGCTGATGTCTGACGAGCAGCAGAGCGAGAGCAGTGTTGTTGATGGCATAATGAGAATGATGCTTTGATGATGTCATAGAGTACAGTGAAAGACAGCCAAACTGATCTGCAGTGAGTAATGCCCAGAAACGTAAAGCATATTAGGAGTAAATGAAAAAATGTAAATATGATTACGAGGTGAATCATCCTTTTAAGTGCATTTTAGCCTTTAAACATCATTTGCACCCAAAACGTTTTTGTCTTATTTGCTGAAGCTAAAGTGGACACACAGCTCAGCCTCATGAACAAAGGTCAGAATAAGTGAAGGATGACAGCTGTTGCAGATGTGATGGTTTACCACAATGTATTCTGCATCCTCCTCCACCCACAGCACTGTTTGTGTCTTTGTCCATGAACTTTAACCCGACATGCATATTTTCGAGCCTGTCGTATGGCTGGAACTCCAGCCCAGTCTTTTTTATGACTGATCTGATACTTGTTAAACTGACAGATTCAACAATGGACTTCTCCAATAACTTATTTGGCATGCCAACCTCAGTATCTCTCTCTCTCTCTCTCTCTCTCTCTTTCTTTTTCTTTCTGTCTGTCTCTCTCTCTCTCTCTCTGTCTCTCACTCTTTCTTTTTCTTTCTGTCTGTCTCTCTCTCTCTTACTTTTTGTCTTTCTCTGTTTCTCTCTCTTTCTTTCTTTCTGTCTCTCCTCTCTCTCTCTGTCTCTCTCTCTCTTACTTTCTGTGTCTTTCTCTGTTTCTCTCTCTCACTCTCCTCTCTTTCTGATTCTCTCTCTCACTCTCTGCTCTTTCTGATTCTCTCTCTCACTCTCCTCTATTTCTGTTTCTTTCTCTCTCATTCTCTGTCTCGGTATATCTTTCTCTCTGTCTCTCATTCTCTCTCTCTCGTTTCACACACACACACATGCATTTGATCTCGAGCACCTTTTGTAACTTACATGTGTGTCGCTCCTCCTTGTCCGGCATATAAGATAACTTTTGGTTCCCAGGATCCACACTTCCTGTGTCCACCCGTTCCCATGACAACTAAACACACTGGTTTAGGGTCAGGTCTGTGCTATCTGAATGTGTGTGTCCACCACCCTGCTGCAAGTTCTCAGTGCCCAGAGGATCTCTAGCACGGAGCTGATGTTTACATATTGCACTGTTAACTAATGGCATGCATTGTTTTTCTATTTTGCCCAAAACCTTTCACTATTACTAAATTATTAAACTATTACTAAATTACATTAAAATTATTAAACTATTATTAAATTACATTACAATTATTAAACTATTACTAAATTACATTAAAATTATTAAACTATTATTAAATTACATTAAAATTGTTTAACTATTATTAAAGTACATTAAAATGATTAAACTATTATTAAATTACATTACAATTATTAAACTATTATTAAATTACATTAAAATTATTAAACTATTATTAAAGTACATTTGTGATATTTGATCTAGCTAGCTAAATCATGCCAGAGCTCTATTTGGGTTGGATTAAATGGAGCTCCTTTGTGTTTTTATTTCAATCAGGATCTGTCACACCAACATTATCAACATTTCACACCATTTAAACAAATGTACTTAAATATTTCACTTTATGTGTAATGAATATAAAATATATGACAGTTTAACCTTTTGAATTAAATACATAATTAAGTATTTATTTATAGTAAATTATAGTAAATTATTTATATAATATACACCTGCAACATGAGAAATACTTTGACATTTAAACTGACACTTTCAAACTGTCCATTTTTTTATCTTGTAAATACTGTCTTTGGCTCATCGTTTTCACTAAACTCTGCATTCTTAAAAGTGTTCATGGCCCCAAACGGTGCAAAAAATACCTAAGTTTCATGCTTTTATAAAAATGTTACCTTTCACCTGGACTAATGAGCCTGTTTAAAATCTGAAGGGTTACTAAACACAAATAATTTAGCCTGGTTTCAGGGTTTCAGCTGACACAAAAAACTCAGAACCCCTGGATCACATGAACGATTTCAGTTATCAGAACATGGTCTTCTAGACATCAGTCTGATTGATTACAGTGTTACGGTAGTTTTTTGTGATATTAGTATTGACATAAAAATATATATACATGGTGTCTTATGCAGTTTGTGTATGTGTGTGTGCTACAGCGAGCTGATGGCTACTCTTCTCATTTCTTGCCTCTTATTTCATGCCTTCACACAACACAAGGGATAATGAGTGTCTGTGCGGTTCAGTTTCACACAAGCTTGAACAAGAACACATATACAAGATTTAATTGATTCTCTTTCTGTCTCTGTCTCTCTCTCTCTCTCTCTCTCTCTCTCTCTCTCTCTCTGTGTGTGTGTGTGTGTGTGTGTGTGTGTGTTAGGGGGTACAGTACAGTGGGAGTCTTTGCTCTGTAAAATTTGTTCCAGGTGCATTTCCAGAAAGACACTTAATTTGTTTACATCACAGGATTTTCAGTTATATAACAAACTCTCTGTGTTTGCTTTTATGTGTGCGGACGTGTTGTTTATTTTAAATAAAATGTTATTTTGTGCTTTTTAAATATACTCCAAAACATTTGCTTTGTGATATACGTTTATTGGTGCTTATTCTGTCTGTGTCTGTTTTTCTCTGTTTCTATCTCTCTGTCTCTTATCTGTATGCCTTTCTGTCTCTCTGTCTGTCTTTTTCTCCATCCTCCCTAAAGATGAACTTTTTTGACATAAACTGTCAGATTCGTATTGTTTTATATGTGTAAATATAAAGTTATAATATCAAAAGTGTGGCAGGGATTGAAATGTTGTCCTGGAGGGTGATTTCTCTGGTACCCGCTAAACCTGGTGATTAAAAGATCACTTGAACCAGGTGTTTTGAGCAGGGAAATCACCAAACTGTGGTGGACACTGGCCCTCCAGGACAAGATCCCTGCTTAATGACATATTCATACTGTATATAATGAAATGTTAATGGAAATGTGAATTAATCTCACTCACCCTCTCTCTCCTACAGGAGAAGCCATATAAATGCAGCGAGTGTAACAAGGCCTTCAGTCAGAAGCGAGGTTTGGATGAACACATGCGCACCCACACCGGAGAGAAGCCCTTCCAGTGTGACGTTAGTACTGCACCGCTCTGAACACACACACTTGTCCATACCACAGTCCACAGGCTCTTATAGTAAGAGAGGAGACAGTGGCAGGTTGTGGGTTCTGTATGACGTTGGTCAGGTTTAAGCCTCAGACCACTGAATCTGGACCACTTTGACTCCAGTTTTGAGTAATGACTATGTTTAATTCCTTAAAGGAATGAATGTCTCAGTCTAAATGTCATGTTACAGTTTATAATTCAGGCTACAAGTGTCACTAAACAAAAAATGATGAAAAAAAGTACATTTGTGTTCGATATTATGGCACAGATCTTGTCACATACATCCAAACATTTCACAGGGCATAGAAGTTGTTGTACACTTTGATTGGATATAAACTCAAATATCTATGTCCTGGAGTGTTGCTGAGGTGTAGGTACTTGACTCTGTTTACTTTGTAGCTTCCCTACACTACTACTCACAACTTTAGGGTGTCTTCTACTTCTTTTAGCTGATGTGGTTTAGGACAGTTTAGTAGTACTTATTTAAAACCTATAAAGGCGTAAAGGACTGTAATCATTTTATAAAATACTGCAACCAAACTATTATATACAGTATGTACAGTATATTATTGTATATACAGTATATTATTGTTTTTATAAGGAAGATAATTCCAACCTCGTATGTGTGTATGAAACAGGCAGATGGTGTTTATATGGGGAAAATGAGATCTGTTTATATGTATGTGTGTGTGTTTGAGTGTATGAATGTGTTTGTGTGCGTGTGAGTGCATTGATGGAGTGTTACTGTGCTGTTAGAGCCACAGAGGAAGGATGTCCTGCCAGGCAGACACAAGGCCGAAACCGCCCTGCACAAACTGACCCCTTTCTGACCTCTTACACACCCGCGCACGCACACATCAGCCGGACCTCACACCCTGAGCGGCTCAGCTCCAGACCACACCGTTAAAATAACACAAGCCTCCTCGGCTCCTCTCTGTCAGTGAGGGGACAGCAGACTGTCTCGCTGAGAATGGGCTAGGCTAACAGGCCAAAAATAATGATTCTTTATTATGCAGGAGTGAGTCTGAGGATATTCAGCACAGTATTTGCATAGTGACACATTTCTTGCGGAGATGCTCCAAGAAAGAATTTATGGGCTGATAACATTAACTGATAATTAACACCATGTTGTGGGTGATAGCAGTAACAATAAATAGGGCCTTCCAAAATTCAATAGAAATTTTCTGTAATTTCACAGACTTAATATCTGAAATATTTCAGCTTCCATGGATTTTCTAAGAAAGGTTGTTAACTTTTTAAATCACATAGAATTCACATTATGAGTGCAGTCATGAACTCTGGAAACATATTTCTCAGTTTTATGCATAAAGCGCTCTCCAACCTGATGTATTTTTCATCAGTAATCACACTCACACACGTATGTGTGTGTGCCTCCGATGTTCAATTGATTGCATGTCTTGCAAGAAATACAACAGACAACTGCAGAAGTGAACAGGGAGTAATGGATGCCGACAGATGCAATTATCTGCAATTGGGGAACTAAGAGAAGAGTGATAATTTTGTTGAATATCTCAGGAGCATCAGAATTAAAGTTGACCAATATACTAGTGCATCTAAAAAGTATTTGAGTTAGTTAAACATTTAATTCAAAAAGGTAAAATTTTATATTAATTACACTTAAAGTGGCACATAAGCATTTTTCTTTTAGTTTTGCTGTCGATCAGAATGACTTATAGCTCATGAAAACCAGAAATCCAGCATCTGAAATTATGAGAAGATTTAATTTGAAGTTTGAGTAAATCACTATTCAAACAGTATCAATAATTAAACCAAAAAGACTATTTGTCACTTTATGTGCAGTGAATGTCAAATAAATGACAGTTTACCTTATTATTACCCTGAATTGAATTATGAGCACAAATGAAATTTCACAATTTTCTAATTTTTGGAGATGCACTTGTATAATGAACTATTCAACAATTTCATGTAATGAGCCTGATCTGTGATTTGTGTGTTTAGACAGAAATGACTGGACTATCTAGGTAACTTTTGAGTTAAAGTATTAGCAACGGTAGCCTCACAGCTCCAGTTTTAAATTAAGGTTGCAAAATTTGGACACCAGACATATGATTTGCATCATAGGTTTTGTCTGAGGTAAGTGATGTGTTGTTTAAATATGATTTTAGAGTGAATCGCTTCTTTCTTAAAGAGAGATAAATTGTTTTTTTTTACACCGAGTAAGTTTTAGTGGGTTTGAGTACATCAAGAGATAGGGAGAGAAACCTGGCTGTGTCTGGCCCTGGGCCAGCATTGGGTGACCCCAGAAGATAATGATCTTCAGTAAATACATCTGTGCATTATTTAAACACTTCCTATGTAATACCTACAGAGAGAGAGAGAGAGGAGAGAGAGAGAGGAGAGAAAACACTCATTTGGAGGCTGAGGAAGCATTACGCTTTGAGAAAAAAGACACAGCACTGTATCAATCTTCTCACCAAACCAAATGAAAAACATTTGCACTGTTTTTATTTGATTTTGTCAGCAAACCACAAGCATTTAAGTTTAGCTGAATTTTTTTCTCATATTTTTATATCCCTAAGCCTGTGAAATCGGCTGTTTCCTCCAGTTTCCCTCTATCCCCTGATGTGACGAGTTGTTTAAGCTCTGAAGTCATTTGCTCTTTCATGGGAAGTAGAAACCATGTCTAATTCTGTTCTAATATACGTTTCGTTGCATTTATAGGTATTTATGACAATAAAGAAACATTTTCATAGAAACATGCTATGTTGACATGGTCTTAATTACATATGACCAAAGAGGAGCATGATCAGTAGAAAGCAGCTCTAAGACCTGTTAGAAATAAGGAGGCTTAACTCTGTCCACACTGATATTTTAAACACTAACCAGAAGGCAGAAGCATGTGTACTTTTATGTTTTAGGCTTGAGTAGTGGTTTTAGTGGAATTAGTGAAAAAGAAAATGATATAATGTGGTTCATGCTTGTCACGTTTTTCATAAAATCAATGACATGAGAAGGGATGACTAAGCTCTAGCATCTGTAAACTTAAGACAACAGCAGGAGACATTGGGCTTTCCGAAGTACCGGTAGTTGCAACTATAATTGTTGGAATTCTTTTGGGAACTCATTTTATAGGAACTGATCTTTTGATTCTCTTGAACTGTTCAGCAACATACACAGAAAGTGGTGTCTGACCTTTCTGGAGCCCTAGGTAAGGCTATTATTGATAATTGGCCAGCCTCCCCCCCAAACACACACACACACACACACACACACACACACACACACACACACACACACTCAACATCAGCATAAGCACTGAGTGGGTAGATTTTTTTCTGATGTTTGAATAAAATCCCAAACACATAGAACTGAGCTTTCAGTTTTGGTGACCTCTTGTGGCATAAATCTGAATTGCAAGTTGATGTTAGTCCTTTTAGTGCTGTGCAGCCTGGACAAAATGATTTCTGGGAAAAACACATACAACCTTAGCTTGTATTATTATATTTCTGCTCATTTGAACGGTTATTTTAGAAAAACCATCAACATTTTGTATTGATTTCATGAAGATACACATAAAAACCCTAAGATTTGGGCATGCAGATTCTGATAGAAAATCCAAATAAATATAATTGAAGAAGTTAATGTAAATACTATAAAGCAATATTAAATTCCCCTTCTCTTTGGCCATTACAGGGAGTCACAGAGTGGCCAGCAGAGGTTGATGAACTTTTGATTTTAATTATCAGCCATAAGTTCAGTATGATAACATTTAACTTATCTGTTTTTCTGTAAATAGTATATTGGCTGCCAATATTGTGCATCCCTATGTATGTATTTATTTATTACTATTATTATTATCATTTATTTATTTATAGTTTTGTTTTCATTTCATGCACACTGGAGCTGAATGACTACAGTACACGTTCAAGAGGATTTTATTGGACACAGTTCTTCTACAGATCTTGTTGTACTAACATTGTGGTCATGAAGTCACAGGCCATCTGGCTGACCCACTACAGTTTGCATGCCGAGCAAACTGGTCAGTGGATGACACGGTGAACATTGGACTCCACTTCATCCTGCAACACCTTGAACACCTAGCAATATATGCAAGAATACTGTTTCTGGACTTCAGCTCAGCATTCAACACCATCATCCTGGAAATTCTCACAGCTCACTGTATCTGTATCTGTCACCTGACAGTGGATTGCAGCTAAAGGGAATCACATCCAGTATATTGGCTATCACCACTGTTGCTCTACAAGCATATGTCCTCTCGCCATTGCTCTTCTCTCTGTACCTCTAAGGTCCCATCTGATAAACTCTTACAGTTTGCAGATGAGGCTACAGTCATTGGACTCATCCAGGATGGTGACTGTAAATTGACAGGAGATAGAATAGCTGGTGCTCTGGCGTAGTCAGGAAAATGTGGAGCTGAATACGCTCAAGACTTTGGAAATGATTGTGGACTTTAGCAGACATACATTACCTCTGCTGCACCTCACAATCTTCAACAGCCCTGTTGATATTGATCCATGTCAACCATGGAGATCTTTACATTTCTGGGAACTACCATTTCAACAATTCTGAATTGGGAGCCCAACATCAACACCATCCTCAAAAAAGCCCAGCAGTGCATATACTTTCTGCAGTAAATGAAGAAGCTGGTTCTGCCCTATGAGTTGTTGAGCCAGTTCTACAAAACTTATGTAGAGCTCTTTGTGCACTATTTAGGAGCATCTGTCTAGAGCAGGGATACTCATTGCGCGGCTCCCGAGCCACATGCGGCTCGCCGTGCTTTATTGGTGGCTCTCGTGACCGGTTACGAAAGTCCGCCAGCACAGGCAAAGTATTTTTAAAGCATGCTACAGAGACATATACTGTAATGCGCTTTACATTCCAAGCACTTGCCCTCTCATTTTGCCTCAATTAAAGTTGGTTCCAAATCGGGGATACTGTGGAACCTGGCAACACAGGCACTGTTTCCAACAGCAGGCTGCA